>PVLD010033519.1:0-13579 GCA_004027595.1 Dinomys branickii
TAAGCACTTAGCCATGTTTTCAAGAGGAGGGACATGATGTTGTGGTATCTTATAATGATCTCCTTTTCTCTGTCCTGGGAATTGAATCCAGGGCCACATGCATATTCGGCAGGGATTGTTATCACTCAATAGCCACAACGGGAATCTGGGATAATGAAAAGTTAACAGTAGGAGAAACAAGATTACTCATACTTAGGAAATAGTTTGACAGGTTCTCAACAAATGGCATAGACAATTGTATGACTGTTTTAATTACTTTTCTCTTGTTGCTCAGACAAAATTCCCAACACCCAAGGTTAAAGGAGGAAAGGTTTATTTAGCTCACAGTCTGTGGAGGTTTCAGTCCATAGCTGGCTCCAAGGCAGGGTGACACAGGGCAGAGGAGCAACAGTTCATGGCGGTGGGAGAAAGCAAAAGCAACGAAGGAGGGAGACAAACCTCTTTGTGTCCCATATATTGTATCCAGTCTGCTGAGATTAAGGCTGAGCCAATCCAATTACCCGCCCTTAATCCCAGCATTGCTCTATAAATTAATCACACACTCTAGATTCATCTGCCTCTGAAAATACTCTATGACACATGAGGCTTTGGGAAGACATCTAGACACAGACCTTAACAAAGGTCCAGCCACTGGACTCCTGGCCATCCTTCCAGACAAATGAAAAATTTTGCTCAGACGAAAGTCTGCATATGAGTGTTCATAACAGCTCCACTTGCAAGTGCCAAAGTGGAATCAATCCCGAATTCTTTCAATGGGTCAATTGATAAACTGTGATCCAGGCATACAATGGGATGCTGCATAGGCACGAAAGTGCAGAAGCTGTCGAAGTCCTCCCTTATGTGCTGGGGGCGTGTTCCAAGATGCCCAGTGGATGGGGAAGCCTCAGATGATATAGAACCCTATGTATATATATATATATTTTCCCTATATATACACACATATCTACATACCTATGATAAAGCTTAATATATAAACTAGGCTCAGTAAGAAATTAATAATATAACCAATAATGAACTAGAAAAATTCTAATAAAAACTTTAGTAAGAGTTAGTTAAAACTTACAAATTTCTTCTTTTTGGAAATTTTCCTCTTAAATTTCTATTTTGATACTACAGTATCAAAACTATGGAAAGTGAAACTATGGATAAAATGTTATCGTGTTGATTCTGGAAACGGTCTGGTAAAATTTCAGGGAATCAGGTTGAGTGAATAAAGCCAATCCTAAAAGGTTCAGTACTGCATGAGCCTCTTATATCACATGTTAGAAATGGAGATAAGACCAGTAGTTACTGGGGAAGAGAAATCAGATGTGGTTATTAAGGAACAATATGAAGGATCCTGCTGGATATGGAAATGTTCAGTACAGTTCACAAGTTTAATTCTTTCCATGATTCTGGTCACAGAATTTGCTCCACAATTCTGGTTGCAAGCATGCAATTTGGTTGCAACCAAAATCATGGAAAAAGTCAAGTTTGTGCACTGAGGTACTACCGTATGGTGTGGTTGTGGATACAGGAACTGACCTTTGTGAACTGTTTATGGTTTGGTATAACAGAGTACGCATGAAATAGGGAATCTGAGTACCATCAGTGGATTCTATCAGCTATGAGGTAGTACAGTTTTGCAAAATCTTGTTACTGGGAGAAGCTGCATAAGAAGTATGAGTGTCTTTGTGTGTTTATTTTTTCATGCAGCTACATGAAAATACTTCTATATGATTATCTGGGAAAAAATAGACAAAGGACCAAAAAATTTGCAAAAATTAATAACATTCCACAAAGTCCAGAGAAGTGAAAACAGTGTAGGGGGAGACAGGAGTTCACAGGAGGAGGGACACGAGAGGGATCCCCGGCATTACTGAATTAGGGATCAAAGATACAGCTTCAGAGAGCTGGGGAACAGCTTGATCACAAAATACCCTTTACAGGTGATGCCTATCAGAGTGTGATTTTTGTTCAGTATATCAAAAATTTAATGATGGTTAATTTAAAAAATACTATTCTTTAGAATCAAAGGCACTAGCAAATGTATAGGGCGTTAATATTCACGGGATAAAGGGGTAGCCATGTCATGGTTCTGCAAGTTCATCTCTGGAGTTGGTGATTCAGTAGGAGGACTCAGAACATACAGAGGTACACATGGATTTGACTTCTTAGAATGAAAGGAAACAAAGCAAGACCAGCAAAGAAAAAGGGGTGCAGGAAAAGTCCAGGAGAAAACCAAGCAAGGCCTCCTGGGGTCTCTTCTAGAAGAGTCACACAGGACACTCTTACTTCCTTCATCAATAAACTGTGGCAGCACATGCGAATACCAGAGAAGCTCTTTAGCAGCTTGTGGCTTAGGAGTGGCTGTTTTAATTTTTAGATTTTTGATACACCTCAATTTTAGTTTTGTACATGGTGAGAGGCATGGGCCTGGTTTTAGTCTTTGGCATGTGGAAAGCCAGTTTTTTCAGCAATGGTTCTGATTTTATTTTCATATTTTCTAATTTCCATACTCACCTGTTCTTAATCAGAATCTTTACTTTAATCCTATTTTAAATTCTTGATTGTCAATATTATTTACTTGAGAATATTAAGTATACTTATATTATCATGTTGGGATTGCTTTGCTTGCATTTCATTGGCTGTAAAATTGTATCTTCATGGTTACATTCCTTCACTGTTTCCTCTTCCAACTTTTCTCATTTTCTCTGGAGTTTCAATTTGCAGATTTACCCTGATGGGAAATTTTGCTCTTTCACTGTGCTCTGCAAGAAGCACTGCGTGGCTGCTTCCTTCTCCCTTTAGGGTCTTGGGGCAGCACGCACCATCATATTGGTGCTTTGGGGGTCTTGGAGGGTAGAAGATGACGTCAGAGACCATGGATCAGGAAGTGATTGGTTTGGCCTGTCTTGTGGCGGCCTGACTCTGCCACTGTAGGCGGCTGCTCTATTGAGGCACAACCCTGAGTGACAACTGTCGCGGGTGTTTTGATGCTCTTTCGCAGAAGTGGATTCTTGTTCCAGCTCCCAGTTTGGAAGCGGGGTGGGAAATGGCCTTGGCCCCTCATCATGCAGGGAACTCTTTTATCGGACCCTGCAGATGTAATGTCTGACAGCTTCTGCCTGATTCCAATTCTGCAGTTTAGCAAAGCTGTAGCTTATGTGCCCAGTACATGTGCTTCCTGTCCCTGCTGTGTGTCCCCACCTGTCGATCACAATCTTGTATGAGACAAAAGGAATTATGGTGTTTTGAACATGGTTATATCATTGATATCGTTAAAGTAATTTAAAAACTAATTTGGAAGGGGTATTAGAAATTACATCGTGAGTCTTGGGTCCTCTTATACATAACGTCCAGTTATGTACTGTATTTCATTTTCTAAATAGATTATAAGTTATTTCCTATTTTCTGAATTTTGTTGTTTTCAAATATCTACCCAAAACATGAACTCTGTATTGTTTTATTGATTTAAGAAATATTGACTCTTATAAGGCCCCTAGTGCCATAATGGGGCTGCAGTCTCACAACCTCATCTAAGCTTTCTGCTGAGTGCTTTGGTTTGCATGGGCCTCCCTCCAATTTATGTGCTGTAAATTTAATCCTGGCATTTATGTACTAATACTTTTGGGGGGTGGGGGTTTTGGAAGGTAATTAGGATTAGATGAGGTTGTGAGGTTGCAGCCCTCATTATGGCACTAGGGGCTTTATAAGAAGAGCAAAGGAGAGCTGAGCCAGCAGGCTTTCTTTGTCTCACCAAGTGATGTCATCTACCACACTGTGACATAGGATAAATCTCACTCTCTGCCAGGCCAAGTGGATACTGCCAACATGTCCTAGGACTTCCCAGGTCCAATATCCAGAGATGAAATAAATTTCAATTCTTCATAGATAACCTGGCCTCGGGTATTTTGTTATAACAAGGAAAAGCAGACTGCAGCACCAAGTAAATGCATATATACCCAGGACCAGACACAAGTGGGGGAAACTTGTTCAGTTACAGAACTTTGGATTATGATTCCATTGGAACAAAGATTGGCCTTCGTGCTGAGCCTGAGTGGGTGGATGTTGGCTTTGTTTTTTTTATCTGGAACTCCGGAATTAATGGCTTCTTGATAAATGATTTGTTAATTAATGACAGTTTTGACTCCGTGGGGGTGTTGGGATAATTTTATCCATTATAGGAATACAGTAGATGATGTCATGGTGTCTAAAAGGCACCACCTTGCTGCCTCTGCTTGGAGGTGCCTCCTCCTTCCTGGAGGTGCTCCTGGACAGACCTGGCAGGTATCAGTGAGCAGGCATTGTTCTGGCCTCCGTGTCAGTCACTGTTTTCAGCTTAGTTCTTCAATCAGAATTAGGGGTACTGTCTCATACATGTGGAAGTCGAGGCGTAGGGAATGTACTTTCTGAACATCTGTAGCTAGTAAGTGACAAAGCTGAGAGGCCTCACTCCTTCAGAGCTGGGGTCTGTAGCAACTTCCCTCATCTCCTCAGGGACTTCTTTCTGGGACACTGGGACCCTCTCTTATCCCTCTGAGAGGCTTAGTCACATAGTCCTAGGGACACAGCTCTTAGCCCTGTGGGTTCCCTAGTTCTCCTGCCGGTGTGGGTGATGGGCAGCTCATTCCTACTGCTGCTGCCAAAAATCTCTCGGGAGAGTGGATGCTTATAAGTGTCAAGCCTGTGCTGGAGACTTGGAGACTACCAATGTTCTTGCCAAACCTAGCCCTTCCTTTGAATTCCTTCAAATCCATTTTATTAGTGAGGAGAGGAGAGGAGAGAAGGAGGGAGTGAGAGGGGGGAAAGAGAGAGGGAGAAAGAGGGAGGGAAAAAGAGAAAGACAGACAGAGAGACAGAGAGAGAGAGAGAGACAGAGAGAGACAGAGAGAGAGACAGACAGAGAATCCCACTGATTTCTAGTGATGCAGTGTTTCTAAAGAAAGGACTTGCTTGTTTATTTCTAATGTATGTTTTTCAAGTACCTGCCTGCAGCCTACTGGGAGTTAATCTACTGCAAGGAAGTAAGAGTCCTATTTCGAAAACGGCACAGTTAGCTGATTAAACAGATTATTTAATTCACTCCTGCTCAGGCTGAAACAAATCCCAGGGTCATCTATTCTCTCTCCATCTTATCACTTTGCTGAGGTCAAGAGGAGTAGAAGACTAGGGCAGCTTCTTAGGGGAGACTTTATAGTGTGGTGTGTGGCGCTGTCTGGTACATTCTACCACTTCGTTAAGGAGGGAACCTGAAGAGCAAAGCCTGTGCTCAGGAGAGAGCTCTGGGGCAAAGTTAGCATGCGGTGTTTCTGAGAGAGAAGAAAGAATCATTAACAAGTGAACCAGTGACCTCTAAGGGTGTCTTTAACAAAACAGTTTCCCCCGATTGTGGTAAACCACTCGGATCTGCTGAGTACCACCTACCGATGGAGGCCAGACGAGTCATGCCCTTGCTGGTTCTCTTCCCTCCTCTGTCTCCCTCAATGACTCCTGCCCAGACAGGCTCACCAAGTGCCAGCTGTAAAATCTCCCCTAAAGGAGACGAGGCTCCATGGACACTGCCTTCCTGAGTGGACTCAGATGAATTAGGGCTGAAAAGAGACTGTCATTGAGGCAGGACAAGGAGATAACATAAGTATAATGAATGAAATTTGCTAAATTGTCCTTTTAAATGAGTATTTTTTGGGTGAGAGTTTTAAAATTGATTTAGTGCTAGGATAATAGAGGATACTCCAGGTGCAGTAGGCTGTATGAACCCCTGGGTTCCACATACACTGATCTAACCTGTTGTAGAGGAAAATACTATATTAGAGAAAAAATTCCAGAAAGATCCAAACAGCAAAACTTGCCCCGTGTGGAGGACTATAGTGAATCAACGTGAATGAAATGACATGTGGACACTGTGTTAGTTATTATAAGTAATCTTGAAATGATTTTAAGAGTGTAGGAGGACACATATGCAAATGCTATGCCATTTTATATAAAGGACTTGAACACTGAAAGATTTTGATATCCATGAGGTGGTTGGATGTGGGGGTGTGGCGATGGGCTTGGAAATAATCTTTGAGGATACGAAAACATGAACTGTAGTCCAAAGTACGCAAAAGCTCTGTTTCAGCCACAGATTTCCAGCCACCTGTTTAGCTCTGCCTTCTGCTCATGGTGTCTTCACTGCCCCAAACTGGGTGGCTGAGGTTGCTCCACCCACCAGATGTGGTGAGTCTGTAAATTATTGACAAGTAGGCTAGCAGGCTGAGTGGAGGGAGACCCATCCCAGCTGTGAGCGGCACCAACCAGTAGGCGTGTGGTCTGGATGGAATAAAGAGGGAAAGAAGAAGAAAGTGTGCCTGGTTTCTGAAGCGCTCCAGTCTTCTGAATGGGGCTGTCATCTGTGGCTGCTGTCTTTGGACATCAGTCTTCAGGCTTCCAGTTTCTTCATCCTTACAGCAGAGGCTCAGTACTGGTGACATTCTAGTCAACTTCTGGGTCTTTGACCTTGGGCTGGTGCTGTATCCTTGAGACTTCTTATCATTTGGCTGAACAAGCTACTAGATTCTCTCAAACTTGTCTAGCAGATGGTCATTGTGGACTCTTCTTCTGATGCTATAAGCCTACATAATGATACCCTTGTGTAATTATACATATATTTGCCATTGATGTGGTTCCTTCAGAGAACCCTGACAGATTCTGTTACCAGGGCAGTGAGATCACTGCTATGACTAAACTTAACCTGCTGGCTCAGAAATCTTTGGATGTGGATTGTGGGAGAAGTTTGGAAAGGTTTACAGATGCCAGTTTGGAAACCTTAGGTTGTTATAAGCAGGGTAAGTGCAGATGGGTGATTCTGGTCAGAGCTCAGAAGACCAGCACGTTGATGGGAGGGCAGACAGTAAAGGTCAGCTGTATGAGGTTTCAGTTGGGAAACAACTGTCCTTGCTGTCCACTGGCAGTTAGACAAGAGGCCATAAGTGCTACACCCTGGCAGAAAATTTGTCTTCATCTTGTGCATGTTTTGAAACTGTGGGAGACTGAAATTAAGGATGGTAGACTGATTAATCTGGTGGAGGAAAATTCAAAACAGCATAATGTTCAGACTGTGGCATGAGTGCTGCTGGCTTCTTTAAGCCAGATATACAGTGCAAATCAAGAGAAAGGAACAGGCTAAAGAATTCAAAGAGTTTGCAGTTTTATCATAATGGAAGTACCTGCAAATTTGGGATCACAGAGAGTTTTGTTGCTAAAAAGATTAGCACAAAAAAGAAGACAGGTACTTTTTATCAGAACTATAGGAAAGATGGTTTGAAAATGTTTCAAGTATCAGCAAGATTCTAACCATCACAGGTGCAAAGGTGCACAACTGTCGAGGCTCTCATTTGAGAAGAGAGTCCTGGGATCCTGTGTGAGGAGGGCCACCAAGGGAATTGGTTCCTGGGGGGTTTCTTTCACAGTGCTCAGACATCCAGGCACTCAGAGGCCTCTGAAACCATTGTCCAAGGGGGCCAGGCTATGGCTCAGGGTGGTGGCAGACCTTGACATCATTCACATGGTGCTAGTTTTTCAGGAAAAATGCAAGATTTATAGGTATCAGGCGGCGTGTTTCAGCAACAGTGAAATGATTAATTTAGGGTGGTCTAAACTCCTGAAGAGACGATTCTGAAGCTGTAAGTTGTGTTACCTGGGTGTGAAATCAGAGTCACTTGGTAGCTTACCTCCCTGCCCAGGGGCTGCTGAGTGGTGGATTGAAGGAAGGAAATATTCTGACTAAAATGTGAGCTCTGATTCTATCAAGAACTATTTAATTAAACCATGCTCCATTTTCTTTCTTAGGAAATGGAGGAAATAATGCTTATTCCACAAGGAATTCATGAGCATTTGAAGTGTTGTGTGTAAAATTCAATACATCTTTTTTCCTTGGGCTAAACATTTCAGTGGAAACAATGGCTAAAATTGTTCCAGCACACAAATTTCCTTAGGCTGGTACCAGGTACAAGTAAAACCTAAGCTTCTATTTCAGTTTTACACAGAGTAACAGTTTGATTATGTTGTCAGATCTATAGCATTTCCTTATGAGAATAAGAAAACTGGAAGAGGAGTAAACTTACAGGAAATCCACCTTTGTAAGCCTCTCCATCTCCTCCTCTGGGAGAAATGAAGCCAAGACTGGGTGAGAATGTCTGTGTAAGGTTTTACTCCCAGTCTCCTTCCTTTTCTGGAGCACTGGGCCAAGCCCTGGAGCTACTGACATGAGGAGCCCATGAGCAAAAGGGTGTCCTGCAGTGGGATGTTTACTGGGCATGCTGCAATCCCACATCTGAGACATCTGGAGCATAGGACAGGGTGGGCTTAGGGAGACCCTGATGGAGGTAAAGCTGGGTCCTGGGGCTGAACGGACCTAAGAGGGCCACTGTGATGCCCATTCTGGTGTCTCTGCCTCTTTGTGACCTTCCTCATGAGTGGGGGCGGGACCTGCTAAGCGAGAGAATATGACAAACGTCATAGCATGTCATTGCTGTGACCATGTTGCCATAGATTGTGACTTCCTAGCAAGTGCACTCCCTTGCTCACTTTTATGCAGGGAACTATCAGGCTGTGAGCACCCTGTAGAGACAGCAGTGTGACTGGGGGCTGAGGGTGGCTTCTAGTTGTCAGCATGCAAGAAAACGAGGCCTTCATCCAAAAGTTTGCAGGACCTCAACTCTGCCAACAACCACATGGTCCTTGGCTGAGCCCGGCAATGAGATTTGAGCTGCAGTCAACAACCTGATCACAGCCTGTGAAGGAACTTGAAATAGAGGATGTGGCGGAGCCACACCTGAGTCCCACTGCACAGACTGTGCGAGGTTATACATGTGTGTGCACTTTTAAATTGCTAACTGTCACAGTCACAGCTTGCTAACACAGGATTTAAATGAGCTGGGGGTATATTCTAAGCACAGGGGTGCTGGACCTATGGCGTGCAGAGCAAAGAGTGCTGTTTGTTATTGCTGAAAGCTCTAAATGGCTCATCATCACTGTAGGGGAAGAATTAAAACAGGAATATTCCAGAGGGGGTAACCGTTACAAATGGCCTAGCCTGAAAGGGCACATGCTTTAATAAAATAGGCAAGTGGGAGCCTCAGGAGGAGATGTTGGAGAAGAAATTTGGTGCCAGCTTATGAAAGGCCTTATTCAGTGTTCTGAAGCTTGAAGTTATATCCTGGAGGATTCAAGAAATCCTCAGTGGCTTTTCACCTGGGAAGTGAAGCATCAGAATTTTACTTGGGAAAGAACTGAGAGTGGTAAACGGAAGGGGGAGGTGGGCCCAGGAGATGGCTGAGGAGTAATGTACTGTGTGACCCTTGACGCACATCCTCCACTGTGCATCGTGTCCTTTAGTCTTTGGTGACAAGAGATCCCCTGTTGTAGCCTTTGGTGCTGACAAAGCAGCACTCTCTAAAGCTTCAAATAATGCCAGCAGCAGCACAGCACGTAGGAAAACAAAGCAGTATCTACAGTCAGTTCTATAAGGATGAACTGCTACTCCTTCCATGGGAGAAAACTACAGTATAATTAAACTAGTGGCTGGCTGGTCTAATTACCACTAGCTGGCTGGTCTGTTCAAAGTCACTCCTGCTTAGAAGCTGGATCAGCTATAGCGGAAGAGGCCTTGTTTTTGATGTGTCTAAAACAAGGTAATAGTTTCAAAACCGGTAACTTCAGGCATATGGTTTTATTTAGTCCTTCTCACATTCTGTCAGTTCCTAATTCTATTCACATCTCTCTTTTCTCAAGCAGTGAGAAATAGCTGCCCGTCACTGTAATCAAACACTTCCAGAGGCTCACTGGCTCTGCTCTGGCCCCAGGGTTTAACGAGGAATAGAGCACGCCTATTCTTGTGGGTTGTTCTCAGCTAGCCCACTTTCCTTCCAATCACATTTGCCCTTCTTTTGGGGGTCATTTTTTAACATCTTCAAATTTTACCTTCCTGGGTTCTGGAGTCAGGATGTTTCCCAGCACACTAGCATGGCTTGGAGTCCAAACCATATCCCCTCCCTCCACACAGCATGCCAAGTGTTCAAGGAAAGGGGAGGCGATCCACCTGGTAGGCTCTGCTGCTTCCTTGTGAAGAGCTGAAGTGCACAGAGCTAAAGTGAAATGCATTTCAGGAGGGTGCTAGGGCACACAGTGGCTGTCTGGAGACAAAACAAAACAGAAAAACAGGTGCAATCTCTTGGGCCTGTTCTGATCAGCTTTTTGAGAATCTGGCTAACCTTGACAACACAGGGGATCAGAATCTCTGCCAGGTGCTCTGTGTTTCTGCTAGGTGCTACCAAGTTGCCACCATGAGCTGGAGTTGAGCTGTTAGAATGAATTTAGTTCGGCAATGAGAGAGCTGAGCTTCCAGGTCCTGTGGTGAAGATGGAACCCAAGTCTGTGGTCTGTTTAGTTAAGTCTGTGACTTTGGACAAGTCCCTTCATATCTTTGGGCCTCCGTTCTCTCTCAGCAAAATTAAGGATCTGGAGGGGTGATGCTATTTAAATGCCTTCCTCTCTTTCAAACGCTGTGACTGTGTTGTTTCTGCAGTGCGCAAAAGGCACTGCGGGGAATCCAGGGGCAGTGGAGGAACAGGTCCCTGATACAGCTCAAAGAGAGTGCCAGTGTAATCAGCAAAGGCCCCAGAGGAGTTGGTCAGAGAAAATCCTTCCCTGTAGGTCTTCCCCTGGGCCCTATTTCCCCCTCCTTTATATCTCTGAGAGCAAAACTGTCTATAATCCTGAGCTTTAATTTTTTTCTTTAAATCATTATTCACTGGCATTTTCCTAACAAAACAACTGCATGAAGTTTTTTCTCTGCAACATTTTTAAAACTAAGGCTTTAGCTGTTTCAAACTGAATTACGATGGAAGGCGTGATGGCCAAGCCCAAGGACGGGCCAGGACCCAGAAGCATCAAGGTTACAGAGATACCTGGATGCAAAACATAGAGTCACTACTTGATCTAGGGAGCTGAGAAGGGAGTTTCTGAAACAATGGATTGCAAAGGCTGAGGCGAGAACTAAGCAAGTCTGCATTATAAGACAAGCATGCTCTTCATCTACTAACCAGCAGCGCTAAGATGCCCAGGCTGACTATTGCAGTGTTGGGACTGGAGCAAGAGGGAGAGGCATACTTCAAACCTCCCTTAATGGAGATGGAAGTGATCAGCCTCACTCCCTTTATTTTCCGTCTGAGGTAATGCACCATCTCTCACTGTCCCTTCCTCTTCTAAGGTGTACAGGTGAGTTGCAGGGTAGAGTATAGTGTGGTGCTCTGTGGAGTTCTGCTCAGCTTTGAGGCAGAGTATTATTTGAGAATGGGTTAATACTTAGCCAAATGCAGCCAACCTAAGCAAAATCTCATGTCGCTACTTGATCTCTCCAGAGCGCAGTGCTGTTGTAGTGGTTTCTTGGGAGTACATGAATTGTTTTCTGCTCATCCTCCTGTCTTGTAGGATGTGTTGGTATTGCCTTCATGTCTGTGCATTATTGTCCAACTTAGAGAGAGGGAGGGAGAGGGAGGGGGTGAGGAAGGGAGGGAGAGAGACAAAGAGAGAGAAAGAGAGAGAGAGAGAGAGGAGAGAGAGAGAGAGCACTTTACGCAGTGGCCACAGAGAATGAAGATTGTGCATTTTACCTATCATAGGGGTGGAGGGAGAGAGAGCAGTGGCCACACCCTAAATCCTTGGGAATTTGGGCCACCTGCTTTGTGAATCGTTTATCTGCCCTTCCAAGGGTGAGACCATGTTGGAAGGAGAACTTGGAAACTGACGGTCAGCAAAGGTAAATGGGCTGTGGACAAATTTGCACCGCACACGAAGCCTGTTGGGGCAGATAGCTGTGTTTCTTGATCATCTTGATTTGGACAACTGGAATAAGAACTTCGCAAGCTTCCCTTGAATTTCCTAAAAGCTTTAAGAAATGGACTCATCTTTTAAGCTGTACTTAATGGCTTGTAGATGCGCTATTGCTCACTGTGTTTTGGTGAAAGCTATCTGCTTCATCTATTTTTATTATCAGACGCATAGAGCTTGACAAATGGAACAGTTAAGACAAAGATGTGGAACAGTGAGCAGTGGATTACCTTTGCTAATACGAATTAGTATCAAGTACATGTAATGAACGAGAATCTTTAAGTCTTTAAGAAATCAACACAATGCTGATCTCTAATAACATACTTTCTATAAAGCTATTCCAGATTTTATTTTCTACAAAGCATTTGTTTGGAGTTTCAGGGTTTATGAACTTGAAATGCTTTGGTGGTCCTGGGCAAAGCTTTGATTTTAACACCAGAGGGAGAGGAATGTGCTGTGACACATGGTGGGCAGGTGACTTCATGTCCTTCCTACCAATCAGGGAACTTGGGGCGTGTCAACTTCTCACCTGGAGGGTTTTACATAATCGTTGCTGCCTGGTGATTCCACTACTATGAGTGATTAGAAAATCACCAGGCCTACTTTTCAAGATCTTACCTTCTAAATTCCCCGTACAATTTTGTAAGGTCTTTTCTGAAGTTCTAGAATGATCTTCCCATTGGCTCCTGGGGAAAATTATTGGATAAATAACTTGAGTAACTGCCTCAAAGCCCCCCGAGGGGTGCAAAGCATTAACTGGGGCTGAGGAGAAGAAGCCCAGTGAGGCTGCGCCATGACCCCCATTCTTAGAGCACTCATCTGGTTCGGGGGAGAGAACAGCAGAGAGTGATGTGCAATGTTGAGGTCAGTGTCATCCCAAGAGCTATTTTTCTGCATAAATACTTTGAGGTTTCTATACCTGTCTACGAAGCGTGGCAGCTACATAATTTCTCAGCTGTGCATCTTCTGGAATCAGCATTCAGAGAACGGGCAAAGGATGAAGGCTCATTCATTTAGATCAGCCTTATAAAGTGGTTACTGTCAGCCTCTTTCCAGAAGGCAATTACTCACCAGCCTCTGGGGGTTTCAGAGCTTCCTCTTCTCACCTGCTGGGCAACAGTGACTTTCTTTCTTTCTTTTTTTTTTTGGTTTTAAAGAAAATAAAAAGAACAAAAGCAGAATACAAACAACACAAAGCAAGGACATTAGAAGTGATACAGGGTTTCAAACCAAATGACAGGGATTAACAGTGGATGTTATATTACATATTGTTATCTTCAATGAAGTTGCTCGGATTACCAGATGTAAGAATAGAAGATTGATCAAATCATTAAAGAGAAGAAGAAAATAATAATTTAAAAGAACGTTAGAGACAATACATAGTGGTACTAGGCAGGATTGTAGGAATTCACCACTAGTTGTTATACTGCAAATTGTTGTCGTCATGTAAGTTGCTCAGATTACCAGATATATGCATGCAAAGTTGGTCAAAATAGTAGGAAAAAACCCTTTTAAACATTAACTGTTCTCCGGATGGGACGAAGGAAAGGAGAAAAGAAAAAGACAAAAATGTATGTATGTATGTATAGAGGAATATATATGAATATACATATGTGCAGGAGGGCTAACATGGTTCTACTATTGTATTATATCACTTAATGCTAAGCAACAATCGAAGACAGGATATTAGATTAATAGTGTATATCTGTATGTGTTAGCCTGAACACAC
>PVLD010033520.1:0-13579 GCA_004027595.1 Dinomys branickii
CTGTGTAACCTGAGTAACAAAGATGAAGGTAACATTATGTAGGACAGCATCCAGAGCTAATTCCCTTCTATGTTCTCTATAATTCTGTATTTCCTCAGTCGTTTTTGTACTAGCAGAAATGAAGATAACTTTATATTATACAGCATCCAGTGCAAATTCCCTACTATCTTATCTATAATTTGGTATTTCCTTTAATGTTCTTGTGTTAACTAATGTGAAGATAACTATGTAATACAACATCCAGTTCTAATTCCCTACTATATTCTGTATAACTTTGTATTTTCTCTATTATAGTTTATGGCTTTTCTGGTTCATATGTCTCCATTCTTTTGTCTTTAAAATAAAATTAAAAAAAAAATAAAAAAAATAAAAAAAAATAAAAAAGAAAATCAACTTTAAAAAGAAGAACAAAAGGTCTGGAGAGAAAGCCTGCTGGCACACTCCGAAGCTTAGAAGCCAGGGGTGGGGAGAGATCATACGAAAACATGTGGCAGGAGAATCCGGGGATGCGGGCAAACAAGCGTGAAGCCTAAGCACTAAGCAGAACAGTCCCTCCCACTCAGTGCCAAAAATGATTTTATAATTAAATGTTCAACAAATGAATATAATAATTTATTTCCCTACAACAAAGTACACAACTGAAGATAGCAGTTATAAAATACCAGAAACTTGTGGCAACCATGTTTTAGAATTTTAGAAATAAAGCATCCACTCTTATGCAAATCATGGCTTGAAGTGTCACTAATACCTCAGCATTTAGTTCTGATTTACAGTATATGTGCTACTATTGCTCTTCACCAAGTCTTTCTGCAGAGCCAGCGCCTCCTCTCCTGGCTGCTCTTACCTCACCGCTGTGTCCCTCACTCACACCCCGTGGCTGCGAGTCATTGTCTCTCCTAGTCACACACCCTCCCGCAGACAGCCCACCGCCGGTGCCCGGCTGAGGACAGAAGTATATAACCTGGCCACTTTGTTTCAGCTTCGGACAAATCTGAAGTGCCAGCCCCACTCCAGAACTCTCCATAGAATGATGGAGGCCACAGGTGAAACCTCCGTGGGATCAGCTGACTTCTCCAGGGGTGTCAGCCCACCTTCCTCACCTCCCCAAGAGGCACCTCTCTAGCTAGCTTTGGCGTGCAGCTCTCCACTGGGTTCTGTATAGGGAACCCAGGTTTAGACAATGTTCACTCACAGGGGGCACTGTCCTCCAAAGAAATTGTTTCATTTACAAAATAATTCTAGAATTTATTATTTGTTGAGAAAGCCAGATCACATGTTCTGCAGAATTTCCCATATCCTGGGTCTGGCTGATCATATACCTGTCTGCATTTTTTATCTGCTAACTTTTTCCAAACTGCGAGTCTAGAGGCTTGAGTAGATTCACCTCCACCCACTGAAGCCTGGTGCCTTGGTGTTCTGAAATCCTCTTTTACTCCCCTTGTGGATTCAGATACTGATTTCTGATGCTGAGAGGAGGGGAAACCAAAGCTTTCCAGGACTGGGGAGATTACTCATGACTGTACTGCTCCTTCCTTATGCTCCCACCCTTCACCCCCATCGCCGCACAGACGAGGTATCTGCAAGCTCTAGACCGGTGATGGGGAAGCGAACTGCAGCCCAAACCCACTTGTTTATTGAAAGTGCCGGCCCTGCACCTAAGCGCAGATACTGAGGTTTGTACCTATGAAAGTCTCCAGTTTATCCTTCTTTGTGGCTGAGCAGCACTCTGTTGTACAAAAAGACCACATAGTTTAACATGTTTTGTCTTAAAAGAAAAATAACAAGTGTGCCATCAGTTAGCCACACTGCATCGACTTCCGGATAGTAAGGCCTGGAAACGGATGACTAGAAAATGTGCCTGCCTACACGTACAGCTTTAAACGCTAAATACCTTCCTCCCCAAAGCAGAATGTGATGATTTTGTTCCCGTCTAGGAGGGAAATCGAAGACAACATCATCTCTAGATTATGTGCATGTAGAATTCCATGTTGTTACTAATTTTAAAAGCCATCCTGGGTTTCTTCTGTCAAACAGTTTGATTGTGGGGCCCATTCTTTTGCCAACAGCCGGCCTATTTCAAATCAATTAATCAGCGTGCATTTATCAGGCCTCTGCTGTGTGATCAGCGTCATTCTTGGAAAACCCATTAAACCCTTTCTAACACAATTAGGGATCTGTGTCTTAGTTTTGCTCTGCTTTCACTCCCACCCTCCCATTCACGTGACTCCGTCTGAAAATCAAATAAATGCTCCTTTTTGTCCCCGTTTAGTATTTTGACTTATCTGCCCTATGCTTTGTTTTGGTAAGAATTGTTAACACCCTGGACAATTAGGATTTTTCTAAGATAGTGAAAACAGTTTTCCATAAATGAATATAATTCTGTATAAGTATGCTCTTTGACATATCTCCTTTTAAGATAATTTATTTAAGATTTTTCTTCATTTATTTAATATCATCACAAGCAACAGAAATCAGCTTGAGCTGGCATAAGCAGAAAAAAATATACGGGAGCCACATGAAGCTCTTCCTTGCAATCCAGAGAGGAACGGAGTAACCAGCTATGAAGGGAGGAAGCTCAGGAAGCTCTGGGGACCCCGACAACAGCTGCTCGGGACCCTTCCCTCCGGGACTCTGCCACTAACAGGACCCGGCCAGCCTTCTCCACTCTGTGTCTCAGTTCAAATTCAAAGTCCTGGGGGAGAGAATCTGATTGGTTCAGCTGTCTTTGGGAGGACTATTGCTGGTCCAATCAGGTGTGGCCCGCAGGCAGCCTTTCCTGTGGTACACCCTTCACTGCCCAGTGGAAAAGCCACCAGCCACAGGCTGCCGCATAGCACTTGAAATATGGTTAGAAGAACTGACCAACCAAATTTTAAATTGCATTTGTTTATAAATTCAAATTTTAAAACCGAAGCAATGTACAATATCTTTGCATTACACACAACTTTATTATTTTGTTAAGACTACATTTCACTGTAACTATCAAACTCTGCCATCTAAATTGTGATATGCTCCCAATGTAAAATATTCACTGGAATTTGAAGACAGTATTTTTAAGGTAGGGTATCTTATTAATAATTATATTTTAATGATTACAATTTGAAATTATATCTTGGACATACTGGGTTAAATAAATAGTAAATTTATTTTATCCTTTTTACTTTAAGAAATATAACTACTATTTTAGGAATATTTCTATTACTAGGAGATTTCAAGGTATATATGTGGTTCACAGTATGGTATTTTGCTTGGATAGTGTTACCGTTGAAGGTATGGAGTTTTTGCTTCTGAGGACTACGGACGGTCCTGAGAGATGGATGAAACTTCTGAGCAGAACAGATGCCCTCAAAAGGATTAACTACACATTACAAAGTAATATGCAAAAATGTATGTTAACAACATAATGTACCCACTGTACAGTGCAATATAGCTCCTCTGCATTGTTTGACTGTTTTATTGCAGCATCACTGTATCATTAAGGATGGTAGAAAGTTGTTATCTCAGACTTTAATGTTCAATACCACAAATTTTACCCAAGCAACAAAGTCCTTGTCCTTATGAATCCAAAAATCTAGTAGCGAAGAGTTAACAAACAGATGAACAAAGATATAATACTCAACTATTGATAGATATTCTAAAAAGGAGGAGAACGGCAAGAGATGTGGTTTATCGGAGTGATCAGGGAAGGCCCACCCAGGTGTTGCTGATGGGAATGAAGGACAGGAAGAGCCCTGGGTCAGGAAAGGAGCTTTCTGCCGGAGGATTTACCCAGTTTCAGGATCCTCAAGGAAGCTTCTTTGGCAGAAAACACAAAGAAAAAGGGAAACAGGAAAATGAAGTCAAACAAGGGGTCTGAGGGCGGTGGCCTGGGCCCCAAGATGCACACGTAGCAGGGGGCCTATGCAGCTCTGAGAGCAGAGAATGAAGTGGTCCTGCTCACACTGCTGATTCCACAGAGCATACAGATAAGACCGGAAATTTTATGATTTAATTTTTCCTGTGGAATTTTTTCTTCATGGTTATATAAAAATTATTAGCTTTTACTATATTTCTTCACTCTACACTTATCATAACAAATTAAAAGAATTGTGAAAAAATTTATGAAAAATTAATTGAAAAATTAAATCTGGAGCTACTCCTTTCTGAATTAATTTGAATCCTGGAAGTTTTCTATGTCTTTTATCTGAATAAAATGTTCATATAATTGAATTGTAGAACACAATTATTTGCCTAAGGGAGCCAATTGTGTTTGTGATAGAAATCTTTGTAATGATAAGTTTTCTTTCAAAATTTCTTAAAGTTGTGCTGGGCATGGTGGTACACGCCTGTAATCCCAGCACTCGGAAGGCTGAGGCAGGAGGATCCTTGTGAGTTGAAGGCCAGCCTGGGCTGCAAAGTGATCTCAAGGTCAGCCTGAACTGCTCAGCAAGACCCTGTCTTAAAAGAGAAAAAACAAAACAATAACAAAAAATTTCTTGAAGCCTATGATTGATAATAGCATCTAAAAAGAACTGCTAATTGTGGCATAACTATATGGAATATATACCTAGCAAAGCTCTACAGTAGTCTTGGGTTGAATAAGTCTTAGATTAACTTTGAATAGAATACTTTATAGCTCTTTTCTTTTAATACCTAAAGTATTGTTCTCAAAATGATAGACATACAAATTTATTTTACTGTTAACCTCAATTAAACCCAAATATTACCTTAACACAAGTTTCTCATATAATAATCCAGATATGAAAAAATGTAACACTCTTGAATATACCTCCACAGGTCTAAGATTGCATTTACACTTAACGATGTAAACTAACTTTACTTTCTCCCTAACCGCCCAGATGTTACTCCCAGAGAGACTGTCTGGGTTTTGTTGGCAACATTCTTCCCTCTAGAGAGGCTTGTTGGAGAAGAGTCTGCTTGTGAGGTCTTTTGTGGTTTCTGCGGCTGGAATTGATGTTTGGCCAGACTTACAATGTATTAATAAGTTCCACTGATGTGGTTCTTATAGCTGTCATGGGAATAAAATCCTAACCCTGCTAATTATATTAGGAAAAAAGGAAATTGCTTTCCACTAAAAGCTAGAATGCTTTGAATGTTTTATGCTTCTTGCAGCACTTCTTGCTGTGATAAGAGCATCTTGTAGAAAACATGTGAAACTATATATAGCTTAAGTGCACCAAACAAATAACGCCGCCTTTCCCCAAGGAGCTTTATCACCACAGTGCAAGTGATACTCTGATGAGCAGTTTACCCTGAACATCAGAAGGCCACACTCTTCGGCACTGTCATAGCTTAACTGGACATGACTTGAAAAGATAATTGGTTTTAAAATATAGCAAGTTAAATGTAATGTACTATCTTGGATTGGATCCTAGAATAGAAAAAGAACATTAGTCAATGTTGAGAAAAGTCAATACAGTCACTTAGTTAGTAATGATATACAAGTATATATTAGGTAATTTAGTTGATAATATACAAATGTCAATTTCCTACTTTTGATAAGGATACCCAAGCTGAATAATATGTTACCATTATATATCTCAGGCTGACATTAAGCTTGCTGTCTCAAGTTATTTTTTTTATGTTCATATTCTTGAACTTATGCTTTTATGTTTCTCATCAGATTTTTTGTATTTTTTAAAATTTATTTTAAAAATAAAAGAAGGAAAACATATTAACAGACAGATATCCATTTACAAAATAGCATAAGAACAATACAAGCAATACAGAGTTACAGAGTGGTAGGAAATTATCAATAGTCGTTGTATTACCTATTGATATCTTCAGAGTGCTTTCTCAGGAGAACAAATAGAGGCATGCAAGACTGATCAAATAATTAATCATTAACTGTCCCGTTCGGTAAAGCGATTAAAGTCAGTAGTTCAACTATGTTAGCTATCCCGTGTATACGTACATCCACGATTTCCCTTTATACATACATAATTTCAATTCTCAAGTTTATTTTAAGACATGGTCTGACTATGAAGCCCAGGTTGGCCTTGAACTCACTATACAGCCCAGGCTGTTCTCAAAATCACAATTCTCCTTCTTCAACCTCTCTGGTGTTGAGATTACAGGCATGCACCACCATGTCCAACTCTTGTGCTCTGATTCTGAGTCTTCTTATTCTGTTTGAGATCATCTTTTTTTTTTGAAACAGCATCTACCTGTGCAGTTCAGGCTGGCCTTAAAATCACTATGTAGCCCACGTTGACCTCGAAATTGCAGTGATCCGCCTTCCTCAACCTCACAAGTATGGGGATTATAGGCATGCACCACCATACTGGGCTTCACCTTGTAATTTTTACTCTCTTTTTTGAGATAGGATCTCACTGTGTACTCCAGGCTGACCCTAAACTCACTGTGTAGCCCAGGCAGGACTTGAACTCATGGCAATCCTCCTGCCTCAGCCTCCTGAATGCTGGGATTACAGGCATGCACCACCATGCCCAGCATCTTGTAATTTTTAAAGATAAGTGAGTGATCCTAAAAATCATACATTTACAGTTTGCAGATTTGTATATGAAGTACTAATTTCTTTTTAAAATAAAGGTAAGATGTTTATATATATGCTTCAGTATATATTCCCACTCCTCCCTTTACCACTGAATTCTTTTTCCTCAGAGGTGGGCACACAACCCAGGTCCAATCACACATGGTCATCCTTTCTCTGAAGATACTTCAAAAATAGGATGCTGCAAATGCAGAGGTGCTAGGAGGAAGCCCTGCTGGGCTAGAAGGAAGGGACAGGTTTGAACCTAAACTTGTTTGCCTGAAAGAAGAACAATAGCACACAGGGAGACCCATTTTGCCCCTAGCCAGTAGTTCAGGGCCACCAAGGGTCAAATCATTCTCACTGAACTCTGAAAAAGCTAAACACTGTGCTCCACCTTAGAACTAACACAAAAGAGGAAGGCAGGAGACATTCTGGGGACTTGGTTGGAACCTACAAATTAGAGACCCCTGTTTCGTTTGTCCCTTTCTCTCAACGCGGCTGTTCTTGCTAAACACAATTAAAACTCATAGCTGTGGCAAAACACTACCCAGGGGAGTACAGCTGGGGACAGGTTAGCCCTCATGACAGCCTAAAGGGTGGGGAAAGCTGAGATGTGTTGCTAAGAGACAGGAAGGGCAAGGTAAACTCTCTGGTGTTGGTACCTAGCCTATGAAATCCCCAGGTATAAAGCTGGCAAAAATCCAACTGAAATCTGAGGCTGAGTCACACTGCCAGAAAACTCCAACTGAGAAATAAGTTAGTGATTGTTCAAAGTTAAGGCAATACCCAGGCTCCGTAATCAGACCAACTAGAAGTTAGTGACTAAGACAGTGCAGTCCTAGAACGTGATGGGCAAAGGTCCATGTCAGCAAGACTGAGTTCTCAAAGAACTTATTCCACTGTCAGAGAAGCAACTTTGGATGACACTTATACGGCAAGACCATGAGGAGCGCCATGGCTGCCTGACCAGGAGGAAAGCACACGGTGCAGAGTTCCTAGACGGTAATAAGACCACATGGGCACTGAATGAGACCGGATTATCCCATGGAGAGGTGCGCTGTACATGGGATGCTGCATTAAATTCAGTCAAAGACCTTTGTTCTGGCATCGCATGTCTGAAAAGGCCAGAGTGTGGGTGAGGACCGCGAACAGCGATACCATTCTTTGCTGCCTGTTATCTTCCTTAATTTGATTGACATCATGCTATTTCTCTCTTCCAGGGTCCCCGCTTCTGTTTGGGCTGGATATGGGTATACGTCACGGGCCCGTCCATAATGCTGCAATCCCCAGACACTGTGATTGTCTGGGCGTGGGCAGGGGGCACAAGCCAGGCTTTCAAAGCCTTTCTCTGGAACCGATACTGAGATAGTGGGACCGTGAGGCCTTTCCACTGGGATTCCCAAAGCAGATGATGTGAGCTTAGAGCTGTGGGCAACCTACTTCTCTGGCAGCCTGAAAGATGGGAAAAAATGAGGTTGCTACACAGAGGAGTCTGAGCTGAGAGATTGGGGTTGGGGGAGACTTAATGACATAATTTCCATCTAGGCCCGAGGCCACATCCATTCAAGAACCCCCCCCCTTCTCTCTTTACACCTTAATCCCTCTCTTTTTGGCATAAATTGGAGCTGTGTTTATGCTAATTTCAAATGAAATGGCCTATTTTTTTGTTTTTCTAAATATAAAAGTAATACATATTCAGTATAGTAGAAATTTGGAAATTATAAATATAAACAAAGAAAGAATCTATCTTCACGCTTTGAGTAAGCCAGGTTAGCACTTTAAAGTTTTCACAGCACTTTAAATGCTCACTATTTTAGTTATTATCATAGTAGATTTATTTTACATAGCTATGATCGTAATAAATTTATTTTACATAGTTCACATTATAATAATAAATACTTAAGCTTAGGTAGTGGTTCTTCTATTTAACATCATAACTGATGGGTTTCTCACCTCACTGTAATCCTGCCTCGTCACTATGGCATCCAGCCAGTATGGCCATGGTCATGTGTTGTGCTGGGCCAGTATGCTGCCAAGCCAATATGGTACCAGCCACTAGAGGTCATGTGCTAAACACCACCCTTTTTCCTCTGAGTCAAATTACAACTTCCTACTTCCCCTTTTGTAATATCCTGTTTTTTTTCCCCACACTCCTGCCCAATACTGGTCCCCCACATCAGGCAGTCTGCCTCCTAATCCCCGCCTCCAGCCTGGGCCTGTTTAGCCCTTAACTCCACAACAGGACGTCAGAAGTTCCATGTCTCTCTTTTCTTCCCTACTGTGGTCTTCTCCATGCCCACAATAAAGGCATTTTATTCTGCTTTACTTTTCTCTGTGCTGGAAAAACCTATCAATAACATTTTCCATGTTCTTAACCTATAAATATAATTTTCTTTAATTTTCTCTACTATTTGGACAATTTTTAAATTGCCATTTTGGATTTTAACCCTAGTATTTATTTTCAAAAATATAATTACTGGGGCTAAATGTTAGAACGTTTTAAAGACTTTTGATATTTTTACACATGATTCTTATTTAGGTAAATACAAGTTTACGCATATGAGAAATGTGCCCTTCACAGGCAGTTAGGGTTAATCATGTAAATAGAGTCAAGTAAGAGAAAACACTAAGACACCATTAGACTTTCAGTGAATATTTCTTTTTAGAGGCAAAAGCTATTTTGAATTAAAGCAATCCAAAATTTAAGCTGCATTCAGTTACCGAAGCTGAAAGAAATAAACACAGAATATTTAACCATGGTTCCGGATACACATCCCTCTCTAACTCTCTAACTGACGAGTGTTTAAAAGTATAGTTTTAAGTGGGGCATGGTGGCATACTCCTGTAATGCCCGCACTCTGGGAGGCTGAGTCCAAAGGACTGCAAGTTTGAGACCAGCCAGAGCAATTGAGCAACTTGGCAAGCCCTGTCTTAAAATATTTTTTAAAGGCCTGGGGATATAGCTCAGTACAAATCTCTAGGTTCAATCCTCAATACCTCAAAAAATTAAATAGAAGAAAGTAAAATAAAAGTATAATTTTAACATTTCTCCACTACAACATAATTTGTAAAACAACAGAAGATACCACCGATGGGTACTTTTTACAATGACAGTACCCAGTGTCTTAGGACAAGTGCAGAGCTAGGAAGGATGCAAGTTCAATATCCCTTTGGAGATGTTAACTATTTTATTTTTATTTTGCAGAAATAAATAAAGAGGCATGTAAATTTCTTTATAATATTGTTGTTCTATATTCCATTTCTGTCCAGGGTGACAGGTCCTGAGAACAAAGTGCCACAGGTGAAATGAAAAGTAAGAGAAAAAAGAAAAACAAGAGACATAACTCTGGGATGGGGGCTTCAGCCTCTCGGGCTGCAGCCTCAATTGCCAATCTCAGCAACCTTTTATTGAGGAAGAGCAAAGGAAGCAGCTGGGCAAATGGGAGGAGAGCAACCATTTAGCAAGGACAACTCAGCTATCACATGAATAAGACCTGACTAGTTAGCCACCACATTATCATTCCTTCGGGCATATCTCAGCAGAGCATTTGGTGTTGTCCTTGTAGCTTTCCACAAGGACACAGTTTCTGCAAACTTTTCCTTTCCACCTAAGCTTTTGCTAGACCTCCTTCAGAACCCGACAACCATGGCTTGGTCAGGCCTGAGACAATACAATGAAAAAGTAACTAAAGAATGTCCATCTCCACATAATATTTCATCAAATGCATGCGTTTACTTCATCAGTACTGTCTATTTGACTGATTCCTGTGTTTCACTATTATGGTAATACTGTATTACATATTCATTTATATGTTTTAGCATGCTACAGATTATTTTCTTTGTACATTTCTCCACTTCCTGTTGTCCCCAGATGTTTTAGAAGCCAATTAGATGTGATATTAAGGATGTCTTTCCAAGTATTGTAAGTATAAACCACTAGAGTAATTTAAGCTAATATGATAAAAAACATTTTGTGCTAGATATAATGATTTCCAAAAATCCTTCCAGTGCTGAAAGTGATAAACTTAAAAAGAATGGTGTCCACTAGGGGATGGAAGAAATGCCAGTCTTGTCATTTCTCCTTCTCTGCCTCTTCTTACTTCCAAAGTCAAACACAGCTTTACCAGCTTCACCCTTATATTGTAAACTTCTTGAGCACAGCTATCACTGCCCCTTGGGCCTCTCACATAACGGCTAATATATGAGCATGCTCCGCAGACACGTACCGAGGGAAGGAATAGACAGCAAATAATGGGGCCACGGGAGCAGCTAAGCAGGGGCGGGACTGGGTCCTACCACCCTATTTTGCAGGTGAGGATAATGGACCAAAGTAGAAAGCTGATTTAAAAGGTGTGATGGCTCGTGCCCTTCAGACTCTCTCCCAGGCCAATCATCCTATGCTGAAGCATAGCTACTGTGATGGTGACGGCTGCAAGAAACAAGCCAGGGAAGGTCTGCAGCAGCAGAGGGGCCCTGAGAAGCGGAGTGCGCCAGGTAGCCCCGGGCCACTTCTTTCAAAGACTGAATCTAGTTGTGTGGTAAACAGCGAAAATGGAGACACCTAAAGGGAGAATCTGCAAAGACAAACTAGCAGGCTCACTGGAATCAAATGAAACTGGATTTAAATCCCAAGGTCCCGAGTGCCTGGCTGTGCCTTGGTGCACTTTATTTACCCTCTCCACTTCACCATCTGTAAAATGGTGTATCCACTGACATTTGACTTAGCTGCCAGAAAAAAAATCCTTTTTTTCTTTTTTTTTGTTGTTTTGGTACCAGCTATTTCTTGCAGTTGCCATGCCTTCCAATCCATAAACATGGAATGTCTTTCCATTTGCTTAGTTCTTTAATTTTTTCAGCAATGATTTATAGTTCTGTAGTTTTCACCTTACTAATTCTGTTCTTTGATTAAATTTATTCTTATTTTGTTCTTTTGTTGCTATAGTAAAGAATTATTGTTTTCTTAATTTCCTTTATAGACTGTTGGGAATGTATAAAAATACAAACTCAGTATTTCACCACTGAGAATGATGTTAGCTATGAATTTTTTATATATCTTCCTTAGCATGTGGAGGAAGTTCTTTTCCATTTGCAGATTGTTGACTGTTTCATCATTGCAAGGATGCTGGATTTTGTCAAAATCTTTACTACATAAATTGAGATAATTTTATTTTTTTCTCTTCATTTTAATAATGCAGCATCACATTAATAGATTTTCTCATGTTTAATCATCTGTGCATTCCCGGGATAAACCACAGTTGGTTGTCAGGGCACATCATCTTTCGGATATGCTGTGGATTTAGCTTTCTAGTATTTTGCTGAGGATTTTTGCATCCATAATCAAAAAGAATATCGATGTGCAGTTTTTGTGATGTCTTTGGCATTGAAATCAAGATAATGCTGGCCTTATAGAAATAGTTTTGGAGTTCCTTCTTCTATTTTTTGGAAGATTAGAGCCAAATGCTATTAATACATTTTTAAATATTTTGGAAATCTCAATAGTGAAGCAATCTGGCTCTAGGGTTTTGCTTTCTAAGGGGATTTTTCGTTTTGTTTATTATTTATTTATTTTTTTACAAATTCAGAGGCTTTCCGTCTTTTACTTCTATTTAGAGTTTTTACTTTTTTTTTTTTTTCTTTTTTGTCTCGTTGAGACAAGGTCTCACTATGCAGTTCGGGCTGGCCTTGAACCCACTTTGTAGCCCAGGCTGGTCTTGAATTCACAAAGATCTTCTTGCCTCAGCCTCCTGAGTGGCATGTGCCACCACACCCACCTTTTACTCCTTCTTGAGTCAGTTTCAGGTTGTTTATGTAATTCCTAGTTTTAGGAATGTGTCCATTTCTCCAAAGTTATCAATTTTGTGATCTGCAAGTTTTATGGTATTAACCCGCTGCCATAACAGTCTGTGTCTTCACTCTCCATGTGCCCAGTGCAGACAGGAGACTCTGACTCAGAAGGCCGACGAACTGCTAACACCAGGGTTCGCATTTGGGCCCTCCCTGTGCTTGTCCTGCAACATCTGAGGTACTAGAGCAGGCAGTCCACAAACTACTGGCACGACGGTTGGCATCTGGGCTTTATGTGTGCCCTGACCTCCTGGAGGTCACAGAATCAGACAATCCATGATCACTACCAGTGCAGCCTGCATCTGGCACCTGTGTGCACACTGAGTTGCCTGGAGATACAGAATCAGGTGGTCCACGAACTCTTGACCCTGTGATTCAAGTCTGGGTTCTGCCTGCACCCTGAACTGCCTGGGGACACAAGACCACTGGTCTGTGATTGTGCCACCAGTGCAGCACACTTCTCAGTCATACTCATGCCCTGAGCTGGAAGGGGACACTGGATCAGACAGTCTGCACTGGCGGGCATCACAATTTGCATCTGAGACCTGGGAGAACTAGGTACACTTCACCATCTGCTGGAAGACCCCAGACTAAGCAGCACATCTCAGCAGACACTGAGGGGCCAGCCTGACCACCAGGAAAACTAGGGCCACTAGTGACCTTTGCTGAGTTGCCGGGAAGAAGGAGGCTGAGCATTTTGCCTCCTGCATCAAACATGACAAGGCTAAGGGCTAAAACACAATCTCAGCACTCCATCCCACTCAGAACAAGTCTAGGAGACATCGACACAGGAGAACTTGGTAAACACACACCTGAAATTGCTGAAATGATTGCAATGGAAGTAAAGAAACAACTCCATCAGCCATAGAAGAGATCAGATCAGAAATAATCCTCAGGCAAAAAATGAAATGACAACAATAATGAAAGAATTGCTCAGCACATCTAAAAAAGAAATATATAAAAAAATAGATGAGCATAGGCAACTGATGCAAACATTAAATGAACAATATGGGAATGAGCACATGAAAGAGATTCAAAGAGGATTTGCTGGGCCCTGGCGCCCCGAGAGTACAGACGGCTCGATCCCTCCCGCCCCCCGACCCGGCGCAGTTCTCCGGCGACTCCCGACAGAGAGCGGCTTGTTAGCGGCGGAGACGCCCGGCGGTCCCACGTTTCGCGCGTGTCGGGCGAGCCGCGCGGGAGAGAGGGATTTGCTGGGTCCTAGCGCCCCGAGAGTAC
>PVLD010033521.1:0-13577 GCA_004027595.1 Dinomys branickii
GACTAAATTTGCATGTCTATATATGGGTCCATACATCTACAATTCGAAGATATCAATGGATAAAGCAACAACTACTGTTGAGACCATATCACCTTGTCTATAGATTAGTTGTGATTGTACTATTTTCTATGATAATGGGTGTCTGTTTGTCAATATGTTTTTGTACTTTTATGTTTCTAAAATAAAAAAAATTAAAAAATAAAATAAAATAAAATAACTACTATGAAAACTTACACTCAGTTAACTTGAAGAATCTACAGGAAACCGATTTCAAGGCATATATGAATTAACAAGTTCAAACCAAAAGGATATAAAAACCATAAACAGTCAAGCAATGAAATTGAGGTAATAATAATAAAAAATAACTCTGAAAAGTCCAGGACCTGATGGGTTCACTGCTGAAGAGTCCAGTGATGGGTTCACTGCTGAATTCTACACATACCTTCAGGTACGAGCTAACACCAGTATTCCTCAAGAGCACTAACGAGATTGGGGAAAGAAGCACTTCCAAACTCACCATGGACACTAGCGTTACTCCGATTGCAAAACTATATAAGGACAAAATGAAAGAAGAGATCTACAGACCAGCCTCTTCAATGAGCACAGGGGCAAAATCCCTCAAGGTACTGGCAAACAGAGCATGACAAATCATCAAAAAGATCATGTACAATGACCAAGTAGGCTTCATCCCAGGGATGCAAAAATGGTTCAACATATTCAAGTCAATACATGTGGTACCCCACATAAATAGCTGCAAGGACAAGAATTTCCTGTTCATCTCAATAGATACACAAAACGCATTTCACAAAACCTATCTTTTCATGATTTTTTTAGCAACTGAAGAAAATAGGATACAAGGACCTGAAAAGGACACTGGAAAGGATCACTTAAGACTAACCACTGCCAATAGCATATTAAGTGGCAAAAAGCTGAAAGCTTTCTCTCTAAAATCAGGATCAACACAAGGATGTTCACTGTCACCACTCCTGTTCAAAATAATACTTTAAACATCAACCAGAACAGTCAGGGAAGAGAAAGAAATGAAGAAATATGCAAAGCAAAGGAAGAAAGCAAATTATCATTATTTGCAGATGACATGATCCTTTATATAGAAGACCCAAAAATTCATCAAAAGACCCCTAGAATTAATCATAAAACTCAGCAATGTAGCAGTATACAAAATAAATACACAAAAATCAATAGCATTCTTCTAAACTGACAATTAAACCTCTAAAACAGAAATCAGAAAAACAATATCACTCACAATAACTTCAAGAAAAATTGAATACTTAAAAATTAACCCAGCAAAAGAAGCATAAGATCTCTATAAAGAAAACCAGAGTACTCTGAAAACAGAGAAATGGAATGATATCCCTGGGTCCTGAAAAGGCAGAACCAATATTTTCAAAACGGCCATGCTCCCAAAACTGATATATACTTAATGAAATCCCAGTCAAAATAGCAACAGTGGTCCTCACAACAAGGAAACTAAAGTCCTAAAATTCACATGAAATCAGAAGAGACCCAGAACAGCAAAAGTAATCTTGGGTAACAAGAACAAAGCAGGTGGCATCACAATCCTGGATTTCAAAATACATTACTAAGCTATACTGATAAAAACAGCAAGACACTGGCACAAAAATGGACATGTGGATCAGTGGAACAGAACAAACATGCATAAACAACTCAGATACTTTAATTTGTCTGATCCTTCACAAAGTGGCCAAAAGTGTACAATTGAGGAAAGATGGCCTCTTTAACAAATGGTGCTGGGGAAACTGGCAAGACATGCAGAAGATGAAGTCTAGACCCATATCTGTCACCATGTAGCCAAATAAAATGGTTGAAAGACCTAAACATTAAAATAGAAATAATCAAAAAATTAAAAAATAAATAAAATAAAATGAAAACCATCTCCTAGAAGATGAAATAGCTATTCTTGAAGACACAGGTACAGGTAAAGACTTTCTAAGCAGAACCCCAGTTGCATAAGAAATAACATAGAAAAATCAACAAATGGAATTATATCAAATTAAAAACCTTCTGCACAGCAAACAATCAACAGAGTGAAGAGACAATGTATAGAAAACTAAATTTGCCAGCTACTCCTCAGAAGAGAACTAATACCTAGAATATATAAAGAACTCAAACAATCAAATCCCCCTCCAAATAAAAGACCTAGTCAAAAGACGGGCAATAGAAATGCACATACACTTCTCAGAAGAAGTACAAGTGGTTAATACATTTAAAAATGTGTAACTTTTCTGACTAACTTTTTTCCACATAAGAAATGCAAATTAAAACACTTAAATCCCATCTTACTCCAGAAAGAATGGCTATTATCAGTAAATCAAATAATAAACACTGGAGAGGTTGTGGAGGGAAAGCATCCAACTACATCTTTGGTGGGAATTCATACTATGGAAATCAGTATAGAGGTTTCTCAGAAACTTAATAATATAAATTACATTCAACCTAACTATTCTCCTTCCAAGGTCTTCCCAAAAGAGTTAAAGACATCAAACTACAGTGATGCATGCATACCTATATTTATAGTAGCACAATTAAAAACATAAATCTTGAAAGCAGCCCATACATTCATCAACAAAGGAATGGATTAAAAATGTATTTATACACCATGAAGTACTACTCGGCAGTAAAGGATATATTTGAGTTATTTGTAGGGAAGTGAATGCATTTCAACACCTTAATGTTCAGTGAAATAAATCAGATATCAGCTACTCCTCAGAAGAAAACTAATATTTAGAATCTATAAAGAACTCAAACAATCAACCCCCCCCAAATAAAAGACTCAGTGAAAGACAGGCAACAGAAATGAACACACACTTCTCAGAGGTACAAAAATAGTGTAAGTATTGTATTTCTGAAGTATTGTATTCTAAAGTATTGTACTCACATGTGTCCTGAGAAGTATTGTATTTCTATAAGTAACTTAAAGAGCAAAATAAAAGACAATAGGGAAAGGGGAGACAGATTTTTGCAAATGCAAAGGGAACCAAGAGCTAGAGTGCGGAGGGGAGAGGGGAAGTGGATGTAAAAGGCGTTAAGATGTGTTATCTGTACTAATTCTACATTATGTACTGCAAACATGTATTAATAACTTTAAAAAAACAGTATGTAAAAAAAATAAAATCTGGTTTAAAAAATGGAGAGCCACTCAACTTCAAAGGAGTGCAATTTATCAAATGCTATAAGAATAGTATTTACAGCTTTTGTTTTCTCTAGGTACACCATTAGAATAGTGTGTCTACAATCTGACTCCTAAACGTTCTTATGCAATCTGATCTGATCTGATCTTGCGTGTGTTATTTCGGCTCCATGCCCCTTCCCGATACTTGACTCTTAGTTCCTAAGTGTATTAACATCTTTTCTCTGATACATACTCAGTCTTCATTGCCGTAACTCTCTGTTCTGCAATACCTGAGTAATTGATATTAGAGAACAGATTGGAATGGATTTAATCGAGAATTACTTGTCTGCTGTGGGAGGGAAAAGAGATGCAGCAATAAATGCTGGGCTACAGGAAGTGCAATGTCATAGACGGCAGACCTACACAGTCTTCTGCTTCTCAAAAGTATTGCAGATCATTCACCAGAGCAGCTGCATGCATGCACATAATTACTACTAAGGTATAACATGCAAGTTTGAGTGCAGATTAGTCAACGCTGGTAGTTAACTTCAGTATTTATGATCAAGCAGTTACAAAAATGATACCTGCCATTTTAGACAGCATGTTGAAAATAATTGAGTGTGAATATTTTGCCATATGTACTAATTTCCTTTTCTTTTCTATCAATTTTCTGCTTGTATGCTTTTCTAAATTTTGTCTTATACATAACCTTGCTCTTTGATGAAAATTCTGAAACATATATTAAATTTTTGAGTAAAGAAAAGGAGAACCAGAGTGATAGTCTTAACTTAAAAACAGCTTAGCTTTTGTCTAGACTAATTAGAAATAATGCCTCCTTTATACTAAGAAAGTATTTTGATACAAAAGGAATTATAAGTTTACCCTTCTGACATAATGCCCAATGACAGATAACAGTGTAAACTGCAGGTGTAATGCACATTATTTGTTTGATCTTAGAAAGCTTTACTTTACAGAGTTGTCTATCTTGAACAACTGGCCCTTGGTCACAATTGCATGATCACACTCCAAGGCTTTGGAAATCTTGTTTTCTCTGCATTAAGTACTCTCTGGACCAAAGGATGTGAATGAAGAAGAAAATGAGGCCCAAATAAAGATGAAAACTTTGAAATAAAGAGAACTAGTGAGGGATGTCAAATATCCACATAACAAGAACTCTAGAAATAAAAGAAAAAATAGAGGAAATTAAATAACCAATGGCATTTTTAGTTCCTTTTAGAATCAAACACTGCTGTACTCAGCATACTGCACAAACAAACATACAACAAAACACATTGTCTTGAGATTTTGGAACAATGTGTACAAGGTAAATATTCCACAAGTTTACCAAAAAAAACCTCAGGTACATCCAAAGAGTCAGGAGTTAGCAGAAATCTGGACTTCAACAACACAATGAAAACTAGGAAATTGAAAATTCTGAAGGGAACTTATTTCCAACTTAGAATTCTGTACAAATCTATCAGTCAAACATGAGGACAGGCCCTGATATGGGACAAGAGTCTCAGATGTGAGTAAACGAGGGTCCCAGAATGACAAAATGTAGAGGTCAATAAAACCAGTATTAGTTCTCCCATATGCAATGTGTCTATCTCTAGATCTACCAGGGTACTCTATGGAAAATTTGTTCAGGAAGACTAGAACACCCAGTGCCGCCAATTTTACGAAGGGGACTCAGACATTTTACAGTGTTTTGGGTAAAATCAGTAATAAATACACATTTTTATGACAAATCAGATAAGTACTTCATATGTATATATCAATTCCCCAAAATGATTATAATTAACATATATTGCATATATATAGCAATAAAAGAAACAATGAGAAAAAAATCAAACATTAGTAAAAAGAACAACAAAATGATCAGTGTTGAAGGAGGAAATGCTAATCACCTGACTGGTCAGTACATATTGTAACAAGTGTCAAATCATCAGCTAACCCTATAAATATGTATAATTATTATGTCAATTAATTTTTTATTTAGGAAATCAACAATTAACAATATAAGCCAGGGATGGTGGTGCATGCCTGTAAACGCAGCACTTGGGAGACTGAGGCAGGAGGACTGTGGTGAGTTCAAGGCCAGCCTGGACTACAGAATGAGACCTTGCTCAAAAAACAACAAAAAAATATAAACATGTTACAAATATAAATATGAATCAGCTAAAATTTTAAATATTGCCTCTGGAAAAGCTGGAGGAAAATTCTAAGACAGTTTCTTTTATTGTAACAAGCCTCATAAAACTTATAATTCTTAAAACTTGGGCATAGGTAATCTTAATCAAATGATAGTTAGACAAATGAGAAGAACTATAAGAAATAACACAAAGTGCAATAAGAAGGGATAAAAACAACATATAGTACTTAATAAAGAAAAACTAAAAATAATGGATGATAGCAAAGAACATACTAAAAAAATGTTAAAAGGATCAATATCAGGATGTCAGAATGCCCTACAAATTGTAAATTAAATATTATCATTGGTACAACTATTTTGTTTTAAAGTTGACTTTATGCTGCAATGTGTCAGGGCATGATAAAAGAAAATTATTAAACTGTCATTATATAATCAATATTAAGAAGGTATACTTAGGTATTATATCAAAATTTTATTTCCCTCATACAAGAGTTAGAAAGAGGTTTTCGAAGAACACTTTTTAAACTTTTTGTTAAAACTTTTTGATAAAATGTATAAATCCGAATTTAATTAAATGAGAATTTATTTCTAAACAAGATTTACTATAGCAACAAGAGCTCTCTTACAAACATCTTCATAATGGCTCTGTAGTGCATCCAAAATAAATACAACATCTCCAATATCCACCGTGTTGTTACCTGTAATAGAATAAATACAAATGCTGTATTTGCTTTTGAATATAGATATAGCCATCATACTAGTCTAACATGAAAACAGTAGGTAAATGTGGACAGTGGAAAGACAGGACCTGCTATTAGGAATTTTGGATAGTATCTGGAATAGTGAATTAATAATAGTTCACTGTTAAATACAAATAGCATGGGTTTTTTTCTCCTCAGTAAAACAGTTTGCTATCAAAAGTAGTAGTCACATTTTAGGCATCCATGGTAGACAGTCTGAATAATATTCATTTCATAAACATTTTTGGGAATTTACTATAGGTAGTATTTAAAGAATGTACTTTGCTACCTTACTTTCTAGAGCAGTGATGGTGAACCTTTTCTGAGACCAAGTGCCCACAATGCAACCCAAAAACCATTCACTTATTTCAGACTGCCAACACTGCAGTTGTATATTCGATGCTCAGCTGCTGCTTGGCTCACGTGCTGACAGAGAGTGGTCTGTGTGCCTGCTGCAGCACACATAACATGGGTTCGCTACCACTGTTTGGGGCTGCGAGCTCAGGTGGACAGAATGTGCCTTTCAGTTCTGTTTCCCTAGTGCCCAGGAATGTATCTAATTCCTATCACTTTAAAATGATTTTTAAATGAATGAAGCATACTGAATACTACAAAGAACAGTGCAGTGTCTACACTGTGGATAGCAGATAGCCATTCACCCACCACTTCTCACGCATGCAGCATTCATAACTTTAATCTCCTACCATTCCTGCTCTTGTCTAAGACCAGTTTTCTTCTCAGATAATGCATGACAAGGGACAGTGCAACTGCAGTGACCTTAAACAATGCCATCCCAACTGTGCACAGAGGTAAAAAGGGTTTTGTCTATAATTCTCACATCCATGTATTTGCCTTTCATTCCTATGCAAGATGAAAGAGTCTGGAAATTCACTTACATACCTATAGCAATATTGGATTTGTTCTGTAGTCTACTAAAAAGAAATCAACTATTCAGTAACATGCATGAGAAGACCCTGAGAAAAAGATGCAAGTTTTAAAAGTGATTTCTAAATCAAAGGAGAATTCAATTGTATAAGGTAGAGTTGTTGTGTTGGATAACCTGGATTCACTCTAATTCCCTTAAATTAGATATACATGTACACATCGATATAGATACATCAACTGCAGGCCTCCAAAGCAAGTATGTGCATAAACAAAGCAAGCGCTAAAACCAACTGGTGGTAAGTAGCCTTCTGATTAGCAGCTGCTTCCTACATTCTGGTTTCTGTGCTTTGAAAAGATTACTATTTGCAGGACAAAGGGGATAAAAGTAGACGTGGTTGGAATTGTGAGGATGAACTGCAGTGGTCCCAAGGAAGTGCTATGTTAACTTGGACTAGAGGAGGGAGACAGAAATCCCTTCAAGACAGACAGGCACTTAAAATAAGAGAACAGTATAATGAATGTGTGAGAAGAGAAAAACACATTTGTCAAGGATGACTCAGGTGCCCATCACATCTTTCTTGAATTTGTTCATGGTACCAAGTACTATGATAGATGCTTACGTTTAATTCCTATAATAATATTATGAAATTAGTGGTATTTGTCCAGCCTACCTCCCCAAATAAAGCAGCAGACTTAGAGACCCAGATCAGAATTCATAAGCTAGAAGGCAACATGCTGCAATAGCTCTGTATGATTTCTGTTGTTCCTCATAGAGCATGCCCTCAAAACTGTTTAATAATGTGGTTTGGGAGGCCGACCTGGAGATTGTTGCCAGCAGCATAAGAGGAAGAACTGGAGAAGGAAAAGTTAGGCCTGTTGGGAGCAGAGAAATGTTGTTGGAGCTGGTGGAAGATGTTGGTGCTGGCTTTCCTGATGAACTCGGCTGTTTTCATCCTCCGAGGAGCTCAGGACCTCGCTGGCACTGAGAATGGATTTGGCTCACATTGAGGGAGCTCTGGTCCTCACTTTGAGCATCACTTCCTGGCTCCAGAGGGGAAGATGGTGCGCTGCTGGGCTCCAGGAGAAGTTTGTTGCATTGGCTTTCCTGATGGGAACTTGGCCATCTTGATCATTGGAGGAGCTCGGGACCTCACTGTTGCTGAGGATGGCTGTGGTACCTTTCAGGGGAGCTCTGGTTCTTCTGAGCATTGCCTCCTGGCTCCAGTGCAAATCCCTAGCCTGCTAGCACAGATCCTTCATCCTGCTGGCACAGACTCTAGATTCCACCACTGACCTCTGGTCCTTCCCAGCACAGATCCATGAAACAGGCCTACATGAGACATTGTTGTGGGCTCTGGGCCTCCACTTGGATTTGTGGGAGGCACTGTTATGAGCTCTAGGTATTCAGCTGGACTCATGTGGGACACTGTCATGGGATCCAGGTCCTCAGTTGGATTCCTCAGTCTATGTGGACAGATTTCCTGCACTCTTTTGTATACCATTGCTTGGGTGATTATTATAAATAATCTTATATAATATGTGTCCTGTATTATATTGTTTCCCTTGCAAAAATAACACCTAAACCAACACAGCCACCATGAAGTGTTGCCCTCTGCCATGTGCCACTCTGCCTTGGAACCAGCCAAGTATGGACTTTTCACAAACTGTGAGCTAAATAAACCTTTCTGTCCTTAATTCTGGGCATTGGGTGTCTTGTCCCAGCAACAAGAGAAAAGTAACTAAGACACAGTCAGATTTTATATCCAGACCACACATCAGTAACAAAAGGCCCACTATAAAGCCATTACTAACAAAAGAAAAATACAATGCAGCCCATTGAAAAGAATCCCATGCATGATTATGGTTCTCCCACATTTACACACTTTTATCTCAGCCTAAAATGTCTTTCTCACCCTTCACCCACACCTTCAGTTAACCTCACCTGATTGAGTCTTCAAGGTTTAGCTCAGACATTACCTCCTCAGACAATCTTTCCCTGGGTGTTTCCAGTATCTATTAGCCTCCTGTATGCTTCTTTAAGGAGATCTAATTGTCACAGAACATTGTCATTTTCAGCTTGCTTAACCCTTTCCCCTCTAGAATGTAAGCTCCCTCAGAACAAGAACTGCACCTTATTCATCATGATGCTTAATTGTCAAGCTGACTGGTTTGAGAGATGCCAAGGAGATAGTAAAGAACAACATCTGGGATTGTGCGGGTGAGTCTGAGGGTGTGATCTTGCGGCTCTATCTGGGTCATGGCCTCTTCCTCTTTCCCTCTGGTTCTCTCCCTGTGCTTTCTGCTGCCCTATTGACCTGAAGACTGAAGGTGTCCACTGCCACACCCTTCCTCTATCAACGTCTCTGCCTTACAGCCAGTTGCAAATGAACTGAAACTTCTGAAACCATGAGACAAACTAAACTTTGCCTCCTTTAAATTGGGGATGCCAGGTATTTTCTCCCAGTAATGGAAAAGTTGCCTGATACAGAAGACTGGTACCAAGGCAGGGAGGTCCTTGCTTCCACATACCTCATTACATGGTTCAGAAGCCTTTGACACCGGTTTGTGGGAGGCATTTGGAAAGGTTTTAAGATATAGATTGGAGAAGTCTTAGAATACTGTAAGCAGAGATTTACAGGCAATTCTAGCGAAAGCTTAGAAGACTACAATGTCAGCAGGAACATAGATCGTAAAGACTGGGGGGCCGGGATACAGCACAGTGGCACAGAGCCTTCCTGGAAGGAAAAGGTCCTGAGTTTGATTCTGGGTACCCCCACACACAAAAAAAAATTAGCTCATGGGGTTTTAAATGGGAATGAGGACTCTACTGAGCACTGGACTAGAGGCCATGCATGTTATATTCTGGCAAATATTTTATCTACAATTGCTCCATGCCCTAAAACTCCATGTGAGGTTGAATTTAAAGGTAAAAGACCAATTTATCTGACAGAGAAACTTTCAAGGCACCTCAGTGTTCAGGCTGTGCCAGTGTAGTACCAGCTGCTCTTAGATTTATAGTGAGAATAGGGAGTAAAAGCAGAACAGAAAGATTTGAAATTTTTTAGTTTTATCAGAAAACAAGCACATGTAAAACTGGGACAAAAGAGGAATGTTTGTTGGAGAGATTAGCATCATTAAAAAACCAAGTACTTTGAACTGAGATAAGAAGAAAGTTGCTTTGAGGGCATCTCAGGAAACAGAAAGACCTCAACCACTGCAGGCTCAAGATTGCAAATGTAAGCATTTTATTTGAGAAGAGTCTCTTCTGGATCCACTGCTCAGGAAGGGTTGACCTAGGAAACTGGTTTCCCAGGATTCATTTCACCATGTCATCCACCTAGGCAATCAGAGGCTACTGTATTCATGATCCACGAGGGTCTGACTATTGCTTGAGCTGGCAATAGGCCTTGGCATCATCCACATGATGCTGGCTGTACAGGAAACATGAGCCAAGAGTTATGGGGTCTCTGAGGCTTCAATCTTGATCTCGAAGGAAGACCTGGGAGGCCAGACAATGGGTCACAGGGTTGGAATCCCTGCAAAGAGCACTTAAGAGTACAGTGTGAGACTTTCCAGAGGAAGGAGCCCAGCCTCAGGATGCCATTAGAGTGGCCACGTCAGTGAGACTTTCCCGCATGGAGGAAGCCAGGCTTGGCAGCACCACTAAAGCAGCCTTTCTAGTGGACCTCTTGCCAGGTAAGGCCCATGCCAAAGCTCTTCCCAGTGAAAATTTCCAGGGGAAGGAGCCTGGCCTTGGGATGCCATTAGAGCAGCTATGACCGTGAGACATTCCCACAGGGAGGGAGCCCAGCTTGGCGGCCCCACTGGAGCAGCCTTTTGAGTGAACCTCTTGCCAGTTAAGGCCCGCTCTGGTGCTCCGCCCAGCAAGAAAACATTCCCCCACCATCGCAGGTGTGGTCTGAGCTTGGCATCCCAGCAACTGCCTGGGGTTCCTGGACCGACTGATTCATGGTCTGCTACCATCTTGGGATAAGTTTGATATGCAGGTAAACTAGGGTAACTAGAGTCCTTTGTGAGCTACCTGGGTAGTTTGTAACTCAACACTTTTCATCTGACATCCAAAATGATAAGACAGAGGAGCAAAATGCGGTCTCAGAGCTCAACTCCACCCAGAAGAAGTCCAGGAAACAATGATATAGGAGAAACTAGGAAGCCACATACCTGCAATTTCTGAAATGATCACATCTGAAGTAAAGAAACAACTCCACCAGGCCATAGAACAGATTAAAGCAGAAATAATCTCTCAGGCAAAAAATGAAGTTAAAATAATAATGAAGAAGTGCTCCAACACATATAAAGAAGAAACAGATAAAAGAATAGAAGAACACAGGAAACAAATGGAAACGTTACATGAGCAATTTAGGAAAGAATTACAATGCATGAAACACACTGAAAGAGATTTCCAGGAAATGAAAACTTCCACTGAAGGCTTGCAAAACCCCTTGAATGAAGCTGAAGATAGAATTTCAGATCTTGAGGACAGCATGGCACCTAGCAACTATGAAAGGAAGGGTCTCTTAAAATCATTAAGGATCCAGGAAATATCAATCCAACAGCTGAAGATGAAGGAAAAAGAAATAATATCCGAGTAATAGCAGTCAGTGAAACAACAGGAGGCAACACAAATGATATAATAAGAATATGCAGAAATAATAGCAGAAAATTTCCCAAGCAAGGTAAAAGATGAGGCATATAGAACTCCAATAAGCCATAAACCAAATAAAACCACACCCAGACATATAATAGTCAAGATCCTAGACAACCAGGAAAAGAACACAATATTAAAAGCTGCTAGAGAAGAGAAACACATCACTTACAAAGGAAAGCCCATCAGAATCACAGCAGACTTATCAACAGAAATCATGAAATCAAGAAGAGCTTGGAGCAAGGTATTACAGATTCTGAGACAAAACAGCTTCCAACTGAGACTGATGTATCCTGCAAAACTGTCCTTCAAATTCAATGGAGAAATAAAATATTTCCACAACAAAGAACAACTAAAGAACTTCATGAGTGCCAAACCAACATTACAAAAAGTACTGAAAGATATTCTAGACAGAGAAAAAAGAGACCACAATCTGAAGAACAACAACAGAAAGGAATCCTCAAGCAGAACCCTCAAGCAATTAAACAGATAGCAAAAGTAGGAAAGCAACAAGTAAATAGCATGACAAGAATAAGCCAACATATAACAGTTTAAAACCACGTTATCATCATAATAGATGTGGAAAAAGCTTTCGATAAAGTCCAACATGCATTCATGTTAAAAACCCTACCAAAAATAGGAATAGATGGCCCATACCTCAATCTGATTAAAGCCATCTATGACAAACCAACAGCCAACATCATACTAAATTGACAAAAACTGAAAGCTTTCACTTTAAACTCAGGAACAAGACAAGGATGTCCACTGTCATCACTCCTATTCAACATAGTTCCGGAAGCATTAGCCAGAGCGATTAGACAAGAGAGAGAAATAAAAGGAATAAGGATAGGAAAGGAAGAAGTAAGACCCCAAAAACTTCACAAGAAGACTCCTTCAATTAATTGACAAATTCGGCAGAGTAGCTGGATACAAAGTCAATACCCAGAAATCAATAGCATTCCTATACATGAACAACAAACAGACTAAGAGAGAAATTAAGGAAACCATACCTTTTACAATAGCATCCAAGAAATTGAAATATTTAAGAATCAATCTAACAAAAGAAGTAAAAGATCTATTTAATGAAAACTACAGTACTCTGAAAAAAGAGATTGAAGAGGGTTTCAATAAATGGAAAAACATTCCCTACTCATGGTTAGAAAGAACCAACATTGTGAAAATGACCATACTCCCAAAATTCCTGTACAGATTCAATGCAATTCCCATTAAACTATCATTAGCATACCTCACAGATCTAGAGAAAACATGCCTTACATTCATCTGGAACGAGAACAGACCCAGAATAGCAAAAGCAATCCTGGGCAACAAGGATAAGTCAGGTGGAATCACAATCCTTGACTTGAAATTATACTACAAAGCTACTGTAATAAAATCAACATGGTACTGGCTAAAAAACAGACCTGAGGATCAATGGAACAGACTGGAAGATGCAGCCAAAACCACAAACACACTCAACCACCTAATATTTGACAAAGGGGCCAAACAAGCTTGCTGGAAGAAAGGTAGCCTCTTTAATAAATGGTGCTGGACAAATCGGCTTGCCTCTTGCCAAAGACTGAAAATAGACCCAAGTCTATCACCATGCACCAAACTCAAGTCAAAATGGATCACAGATCTCAATATTAAAACAGAAACACTAAATCTATTGGAAGAGAAAGTAGGCAAAAATCTTGAAGACATAGGAGTAGGCAGAGAGTTCATGAACAAATACCAAACTGTCCGTGAAATACTCCAAAGAATCAACAACTGGGATCTCATCCTAATGAAAACCTTTTGCACATCTAAAGAAATCACCAGCAGAGTAAAAAGAAAACCCACAAATTGGGAAAAAATCCTAGCTGGCTGTCCCTTGGACAAAGGTCTTCTATCTAGAACATACAAAGAATTAAAAGACATGAACCTGTCCAAATTCAAAGACCCAATCCAGAAATGGGCAGCTGAGATGAATACACACTTCTCAGA
>PVLD010033522.1:0-13576 GCA_004027595.1 Dinomys branickii
AGATCATAATTCAGCCCCAAAGAACAATGAAATTCTGTCATTGTCAAGAAAATGTCAAGATCTACCAGTCATCGTGACACAAACCTGTAATCCCACCACTTGGGAGGCTGAGGCCGAAGCACCTCCACAAGTCCAAGGCCAATCTAGTCTACATAGTATGTTGAAGGCCAGCATGAACTGAACTACACAGCAAGATTCTGTCTCAAAAGGAAAGAGGGAAGAAGAGAGGGAGGGAAGGAAAATGGATGGATCTGAAGTCCATCATGTTGAGTCAGACTCAGAAATACAAATATTGCTTGTTCTTTTTAATATATGGAATCTAAAAATGAAGACAAGAAAGTAAAAAGAAGACTATTATTAGACAGAGAAAAGGAATAAGATTGAGAAAGCTACCCGCCAAAAACTGGGAAAGTATGGAGGGGGGGCAAAGTGATAATGGGACAGTGAAAACAATCAAAGTATGTTTATGTGCATGCATAAATCTGCCAAAGTGAACCCTATTAATCTGTATAACCAATAAAAGAATAAAAATACAAATAATAATCTTTACTACTAATGTGCACTAAGAAATAAAAATAGGTCAAGCATAGTGGCACATGCCTATAATCTCAGCACTCCAAGGGGCTCAGGCAGGAAGACTGAAAGTTTAAATCCAGCCTGAGAAAATTACAATGCACAAAGAAGATCCTGTCTCAAAATAAAAAACAAAAGGGATTTAAGATGTAGCTCAGTGGAAAGGCCCTCTGTTCAACTGCCACACTGCAGTAATAATAACAATAATAATGAACCAGTTGGCTTGGGGTACAGGTCAGTGGTAGAGCACCTGACCAGCATATGTGAGGCTCTAAATTCAATCCAACCCCAAAAGGAAAACAACAATCAGTAATTTATCAAATATATTTACTGAGTATTTACTACCTGTAAGGGCTCAGTAGTACTTTTTTAAAATTATTTTACCTTGTGCTCAGCACAGAATAATTATATACCTGGCTAACATAAAAATGAACATGGAGCTGGGAGTGTTGATGCATACCTATAATCCACACACTCATGTGGCTGAGGCAGATGGATCACCAAGGCCAGTCTGGGTTACATAATGAGTTCAAGGCCAGCCTGCACTACAAAGTGAGACCTTCTCTTAAAACAAAATGAATGTAGAGCATAACTTCACTGAGTCAAGACATTCAAGGAAACATATCTCAGAAACTCTGTATCATAAACTGTCAAAACAACTGGATGTGGTAGCATATGCCTGTAATCCTGGTGCTCTGGAGTGAGGCAGGTGGATCACTATGAGCTCCAGGCTAGCCTGGGCTTCATAGTGAGTTGATGTCCAGCCTGAACTATATAGCAAAACTACGATCCAATCAAAACAATAAAAATAAAAAATAAACTATCATGTATTATAGTTCAGTTAAAGGGGGTTATAAGGACTTTTTTTTTTTAGAGAGACAGGGTCTTGCTATATAGCCCACGCTGTCCTTGAACTCACAGCAATTCTCTGTGCTCCATGGTGGGATTACAGGTGTGTGTCACCACACCCCATGAAGAGTTCAAAATTTAAATGCAAAAAAACATTGGAAATCTAATGTGGCTGAATAGAGGAGGAGTCACATGAGAGACTCAAGAGAAGATAAAATGAAAACACCAGTAATCTTAAGGGGAAGGACATGCACCATGATACAAAAATCAGTTTGAAAGAACAGACATATAGAGCAAACAAAACATACATATAGTAGTTAAAAAGGGAAAATGGATCAAAAAAGAAGAGGAAAGCAAATACCAGATAGTGGAACTCTGTGAAAAGTACACAGAAAGGATGAAGAAACTAGACAAGTTGAAAAAGAAAATGAATCAAAGTTCACAACAAATTCACTGAATATGTCCATGAGTTTCAGGACATATAGCTAAGTAAAAACCTGGATAAGTTAACCAAAACAGTCCAAAGCTTGAATGACAGATTCAACAAGGATATGGAATCCTCGAAAAGATGTCATACAGAAATACCTGAAATAAAAAGCTGAAAGATTCATAAATTCCAGGAATGACTAACATGAAGATAGACTGTCTGACATTGAGGACAAAATAATGAATTACAATGAAATACTCAAAAAAGCCACAAACAAAATAAGAACACCAGATTATCCAGCAGGTACTAAATGACAAAAAGAAGACTAATCTAAGGCTGATCAGAGTTAGACAAAAACTAGAAGATAAACCATGCTAATTCTGGTCAGTAGAAAAAGGACAACAGGTTCAGACATTTGATGCTTGATTGAGAGGCCAACTGGATGAAGCTACCATCTGTGGGATTATGAATAAAAGCCTCTAAATCAGAATCCCACCTACACAGAATGATATGGCAGCCCAAAAGGAGATGCAGATAGCCAATCCATGGCTCACTCCTGCCAGTGGGCCATCTTGCACCTGCATGGGGCAGTCCTGTCACTCACTGGGACCAGGATCCAGAGTAGAGAACCCTTTGTCCTGGGAAACAGGATATAGTAGTAAAGAAGGGCACCCTCTCATCTATCATGTAATATAGATTTATGGGAAACCTGGCATTAAACCATTCACAGACTACTACTTCTGAGTCAGGGTTTCCTACACAGCAGAGTGGCTCCCTCACTGCAATCTATATCCAAAGTCAGACTTCGACACAGGGTTTCTTGAAAAAAAAATTTTTTTTTTTTTTTGTGGTACTGGGGATCGAACTCAGGACCCTGCGCTTGCTAGGCAAGCGCTTATTCCACTGAGCTATATGAGGGAGCCTCAGTGAGCTGCACAGGAGGGGAGAGACATATCATCTCTCTGCCACTTCAGGAACTTCAGTCCTGAGGAACCCAGGTACCTGGCCCAACACCTTACATTTCAGGACCGACAACCAGCCCAGGAAGCACCCAGGACTTGGCAAACAGATTGTCCAGAGGAACCCAGGATAAATCCACTCTAAAAAGGGGAGACACTTCGATACAAACTCTTAGCTTACAATCCTGTTATATAACTATAGACTTTGTTCCTATGGTCTAAAGTACAAAATCAACAGTAATCACAGTTTTTCAATTTCTTTTTTTTTTATTTTAAAAGTAAAAGAACAAAAACATATTAACAAACAGACACAAAGTAGCATAAGAATAGTACAATCAAAACTGAGTTACAGACAAGGTGACAGGGAATCAACAATGGTTGTTGAATTAATATTGATAACTTCGAAGTGTATACTCAGGAAAACAGATATAGACATGCAAAATTGATCAAACAATCAACTATTCCTTACAATAAAGTGACCTAAGTCAGTAGTACAACTAGTTTTTCAATTTCTAACTTGTGATTGATGCTATCATTATTTCTAACTGTACTACCGTAGCTAAGATGTCATATCTGTTGTAGTCACTTGTTCTCCCTTAGGTAAGAGCCATTAAAAACTAAACAGCTTTCCTAAAAATGTTGCTTTTGTTACAGTAGCTATTTTCTTGTATAAATATTGTACTCCAGGTAAAAATGTGAAAAATAGGAAAAATTGTTATACTTTATGCTCCAAAACATATTAGAGCATAAAATGTAGATGACATATGTTGTCTAAATAACTTTTTGACCATTATTTGGTTTAAATAAAAATCAACAGTGAAAAATAATTAAAAAAATAAACAGAGGGGAGAAGTAGGGAATAGCAAGAAAATAACATGAAAAAGATAAGCCAATACGTATCAGTTATAACCATTAATGTAAATGGCCTCAATTCACCAATCAAAAGAAAGAGACTGGCAGAGTGGATCAAGAAACAAAACAGAACAATATGTGATATACAAGAAACACATTTAACTCAAAAGGAAATTCACAGACTGAAAGTCAAAGGATGGAAAACAATACTCCATGTGATAGGAATCTAGAAAAAAGCAGTGGTAGACAATATGAACCTCAAGCCAAGAATGATCAAAAGAGATAAAGAAGGGGGGAAAATATCAAGAAGAGGAGATAACAATCATAAATATATATGCACCAAATATGGGGGCAACCAACTATAAGACAAATTTTAACAGACATGAAAAAATCAAACAATAACACAATTGCAACAGTAGACCTTAACACTCCATTGTCATGAAGCAATAGATGAACTAGACAAAAAAAAATCAGCAATGAAATAACAGACCTGAACCAAACTTGTAAACAAATGGACTTACTACACATTTACAATGTTCCACCCACCAACATCAGAATACACATTCTTCTCAGCTGCACATGGGACATTCTATAAAATAGACCATATACTAGCCATAGAAAATGCTTAAATCCATCAAAGTAACTGAAATTATCCCATGCATATTATGTGACCACAGCAAAACAAAATTGGAAATTATTGACAAAAGAACCAGCAAAAAACTCCATAAACATGTGGAAATTAAATAACACCAACTGGTCACAGATGAAAATAAAGAAGAAATTTAACAATATCTACAATCAAATGAAAATGCCAATACAACTTACCACAATCTGTGGGATGCAATGAAAGTATGCAGAGCAAACTTTATAGCAGTGAATTCTCACATCAGGAAAACATCGAGCACAAATAAACAGCCTAGAGCTATACCTCAAGCCTCTAGAAAAAGAGCAAGCCAAGCCCAAAGCCCAAAGAAGGGAAGAAATTATAAAGATCAAAGAGGAAATTAATGCAAGGAAGCCTAGGAAAACAATAGAAAGGATTCATGAATCAAAGAGTTGGTTCTTTGAAAGAATAAATAAAATTGATAAACCTCTAGCCAATCTTATCAAAAAAAGGAAAGAAAAAGCTCAAATTCATGCAGTAAGAAATGAAAAGGGTAAAATCACTACAGATCCAGTGGAATTTCAGATCATCAATATCTACTTTGAAAATCTTTACTCTCATAAGATCGAAAACAGAGGAAATGGACAGATACCTAGAAACATACGAATTAGCAAAGCTGAATCAAGAAGATATAAAAACTCTGAATAATCCAACATCAGAGAATGAAACTGAAAATGTAATCAAAAACTTAACCAAGAAAGAAAAGCCCAGGTCCTGATGGATTCACAGCTGAACTCTACAAGAAATTTAGAGAAGATTTAACACCAATACTCCTCAAACTCTTTCACACAATTGAAAGGGAAGCAATTCTTTCTAACTCATTCCTGGAGGCAAGCATTACCCTGATACCAAAACCAGAGATAGGCCAACCAAAAAAGAACTATAGACCAGTCTCTCTCATGAACATAGACACAAAAATCCTCAATAAAATCCTACCAAACAGAATGCAGCAAATGATCAAGAAGATTATACACTATGACCAAGAGGGATTGATCCAAGGAATGCAGGGAGATGGTTCAATATACGGAAATCAATTAATATAATACACCATATCAACAAAGCCAAAGACAAAAATCACATGATCATCTCAATAGATGCAGAAAAAGTTTCTGATAAAGACCAACACTCATTCATGATAAAAACTCTACAGAAGCCAGGTGTGGTAGCACACCCCTGTAATCCCAGCACTCAGGAGGCTGAGGCAGGGGGATCGTTGATAGGCCACTTTGGGGCCAGCCTGGGCTATAAAGTGAACTCAAGGCCAGCCTGAAATGCAGAGCAAGACCCTGTCTCAAAAAGTCAATGAAAGAAGAAAACAAACCCACAGAAATTCAGAATAGATGGTCTTCACCTCAATCTGATAGAAGTCATCTATGACAAATGAACAGCCAATATCAGCCTAAATGGAAAAAAACTGAAAGCTTTCACTCTAAAATCAGAAACAATACAAGGATATCCACTATCATCACTCCTATTAAACATAGTTCTAGGGCTGGGGATATAGCTCAGTGGAATAAGCGCTTGCCTAGCAAGCGCAGGGTCCTGAGTTCGATCCCCAGTACCGCAAAAAAAAAAAAATTAAAAAAATAAACATAGTTCTGGAAACACTAGCCAGAGCAATTAGACAAAGGAAACAAATAAAAGGAATAAGGATAGTAAACAAAGAAATGAAATTATCATTTTCAGATGACATGATACTCTACATAGAAGACCCTAAAAACTCCACCAAAAGACTTCTAGATTTAATAAACAAATACAGTACAGGTAGCTGGATACAAAGTGAAAACTCAAAACTCAATAGCATTCTTGTACACAAACAACCAACTCAATGAGAGAGAAATTAGGGAAACCACACCTTTCACAATAGCATCTAAAAAAATGAAATACTTAGGAATCAATCTAACAAAGGATGGATGTAAAAGATCTATACATTGAAAATTACAGTACTCTGAAAAAAGAGAACAAAGAGGATTTCAGAAAATGGAAAGATATTCCTTGCTCATAGATAGGAAGAACCAACATTGTGAGAATGGTGACAGTTCCAAAACTTTTACAAAGGTTTAATGCAATCCCAATCAACATACCATTAACATACCTCACAGATCCAGTGAATACATTCCTAAATTTCATCTGGAACCAGAAGAGACCTAGAATATCAAAGGCAACCCTGGGCAACAAAGGTAAGGCAGAAGATATCACAATCCCTGACTTGAAATTATACTACAAAGCTACTGTAATAAAATCAGCATGGTACTGGAAAAAAACACAGACCTGAGGATCAATGGAACAGAGAAGATTCAGACACAACATCAACCACACTCAACCACCTCAACTTTGACAAAGGGGCCAAACATGTTCACTGCAAGAAAGATAGCTTCTTTAATAAATAGTGCTGGACTATTATCAAAGGGATAAGAACTGCTAGGGTGGGGGAACAGAGATGAGGATGGTGAAAATTGTTTGATCAATTGTATGTACCTTCATTTGTATAACTGAGTAACCAATTTTAAGATAACATTATGTAATACAGCAACCATTGTTAATTCCCTACTATGTCCTCTGTAACTGGGTATTTCTCTTATTGTTTTTGTGTTATTCTGGTTTATAACTGAGTAAACAATTTCAAGATAACATTATGTAATACAGCAACCATTGTTAATTCCCTGCTATCTTCCCTGTAATTTGGTATTTCCCTTATTGATTTTGTGTTACTCTGGTTTATGTCTGTTTGGTTGCTGATGTTTCCATTCTTTTGTCTTTAAAATAAAAAATTTAAAAAATAAAAAAATAATAAATGGTGCTGGAAAAATTGGCTATCCACATGCCAAAAACTAAAACTAGACCCATGTCTACCACCATGCACTAAATGAAAGTCAAACTGGCTTAAAGATCTAAATATTAAAACAGAAACATTAGATCCTATTGGGAAGAGAAAGTAGGTTGAAATCTTGAAGACAGGGGTACATAGAGAGTTCATGAACAAAAACCAAACTGCATAGGAAATACTCCAAAGAATCAATACCTGGGATCTCATCCTATTGATAAATTTTTGCACATCAAAAGAAATCACCAACAGAGTAAAAAGAAAACCCATGAATTGGGGAAAATTTTAGCCAACTGTCCCTCAGACAAAGGAGTTCTATCTAGAACAGACCAAGAATTAAAAAAAAAAAAATCAGGCCCACAAAATTCAAAGGCCCAATCCAAAAATGAACACCTGAGATGAATACAAACTTCTCAGAGCAAGAAATACAAATGGCAATTAATATATGAAAAAATGTTCACAATCATTCATCATTCAAGAAATACAAATTGAAAACAATACTGAGAAAAAAAAAACACCGAGATTCCATCTCACCCCAGAAAGAATGGCTATCATCAAGCAATCAACCAATAACAAATGCTAGTGGGGCAGTGGGGGAAAAGGAACCCTTGTCCACTGTTGGTGGGAGTGTAGACTTGGAAAATCACTTCGAAAATCAGTGTGGAGAGTACTCAAAAATATAGGATTGGAGGTCCCATTCGATCAACTATTCCCCTTCTGGGTAATTTTCCATAAGAACTGAAAACATCATATCACAGCAATATACGTGCACCCATGTTCATAGCAGTGCAATTTGTCATAGTTACATCTTGGGAACAACTCAAATGCCCATCAATTGGGGAATGGATAAAAATAGTGATACTTTTTATACAATGGAGTACTACTCAATTATAAAGAAAGGTAAACTCAAGACTTTTCTAGGTAAATGGATGCAACTAGAGACCATACTCATAAGTGATATAAACCAAAATCACATCTGTAAACATCATATTGTCTCTCTAGTATAAGAAACTGAAAGAGATAGGATCCCAAACGTACAATAGATGTTGTGAAAGGAAAAGAAACTGCTCAAAAGGAAAGAACAACTGGGGTGGGGAAGAGAAAAGAAGAAAGGAGAGAAAAAGGATATGTACATATACACAAGATAGCTAAGATAATTGCACTACTAATTTCTATTAGTTTATTGAAAGGTAGGGCTGGGGATATAGCTCAGTGGAATAAGCGCCTGCCTAGCAAGCGCAGGGTCGTGAGTTCGATCCCCAGTACCGCCAAAAAAAAAAAAGAAAGGAATAGTTAGTGCTTATATTGTTTGATCCATTTTGCACGCCTGTATCCTGTAATATGAGCAACTACTTTGAAGATAACACTATGCAATATAATAACCATTGTTAATTTCCTACCATCTTGTTTTCAAATTTTGTATTGTTTTTATTGTTCTTTTATTCTCTTTAAAATAACATTTTAAAAACTACAAGGTAACAGATTTACTAATATGCTTACAGGAATCATAGAAGAAATTTTCCCAAGCGTAAGAAAGAAGTTTAAAATAGAACTAAGCAACACTTATAGAACACCAAACAGCCAGGCGTGGTGGTGCACACCTGTAATACCAGCACTCAGGAGACTTCGCCAAGAGGATCTTTGTAAGATCAAGGCCAGCCTGGGCTGCAAAGTGAGTTCAAGACCAGCCTGAACTGCATGATGAGACCCTGTCTTAAAAAAGATTAAAAAAAAAACAACTATAACAAACAAAAGCTCACCAAGGTACATCCTTATTAAATTGCCAGACATAAAGCACAAAATCAGAATTTGAAAAGCACCAAGAGAAAATTTAAAAGCACCACAGTCTGTGGTGGCACAGGCCTGTAATCCCAGCACTTAGGCGACTGAGGCAAAAAAGGTCACCAGTTTGAGGCCAACCTGGGATATAAAATGGGTTCCAGGACAGCTTGAACTGATTAGCTTAAACCCTGTTTCTAGATAAATAGATAGACAGATAGACAGACAGACACATACAGACAGAAAGAAAAAAGTATGCACCCAGAGAAAAACAACAAAAAAAAAATCATATATAAGCCAGGCGTAGTAGTGCAAATCTATAATCAACTCTCAGGAGACTGAGCCAAGAGGATCACTGAGTTTGAGGCCAGAATGGACTGCATAAGTGAGTTCAATGCCAGCCTAGACTATATAGTAAGACCCTGTCTCAAAAAAAAAACACATATAAAGATTTTAATGGCTTATATTTAGATATCCCCCTAAAACCTCATGTAGTCATAAGTAGAGCTATTTCAGAGGTGGCTGGATTTAGAGTGTGAGATACTGGGATTGATTCATGGGGCAATGCTAGGATCAAGAATACTAGGATTAAGAGTGTGGGTGCTACATACACACAGTAGCCTCGATAAGATATAAGGGATAAAAAGAGCTGTGGTTGCCCCTTGCTTCTTTGTTACCTTCTGCCTACCAAGAATTGTTTCTCCTCCACAATGCTTGTCTGCCATGTCACTGTGCCTTCGAGCCAGCTGATTGTGGCCTGAAAGCCCTACAAACTAAGCTAAATAAACCTTTCCCCTTTTAACCTTGGGTATCAGGTATTTTGTCTCAGCAATGAGCAAAGTAACTGAGACAAAAGGTAAACCAATGAGAATCACAGCAGACTTCTCAACACGCACTCTAAAGACCAGAAGAGCTTGAAACTCTATGAACAAATAACATCCAACACAGAATAACATACAGCAAAGCTATCTTTCATAAGAGATGGAAAAATAAGGTATTTCTTTGAAGAACACCAGCTCCAAAGATAATGAGTGCTAAACTAACACTTCAGAACAATACTTAAGAAAATCCTTGACAGAAACAAAGAAACCAACACAGCTAAAAACACAGAGGAAATAAAACTCCAAGATCAATGACTATACAACAAAAAAATGTCAAGAAAAGAACAGAGGGGGGCTGGGGATATAGCTCAGTGGAATAAGCACCTGCCTAGCAAGCGCAGGGTCCTGAGTTCGATCCCTAGTACTGCCAAAAAAAAAAAAAAAAAAGAAAAGAACAGAGGATTCACCAACAGATAAAGAAGGCAATGATAGCAAACATTCAACACATCTCAGTAAAAAGACAGACTGGCCAGTCCTGGTGGTACAGGCCTATAATCCCAGCAACTCAGGAGGCTGAGGCAGGAGAATCCCACAACTTTGAGGACAGCCTTGGCTACACCTTGAGTTTAAGGCCAGCCTAAATACACAGTAAGACCCTGTGTCAGAAAAAGAAAAAAAAAAGAAAGACTGCAGACTGAATCAAAAAACAGAATCCAGTCTCTCACATTGAAAAAAATCAACTAATCCAAAAAGATATTCACAGCCTAAATATTAAAGGTTGGAAAACAATATTTCATACACCAGGACCTGGAAAACAAGCAGAGGTAGCAATATTAGACATAGTAAACGTCAACTAAAACGGATTAGAACAAAGAAAGTCACTATATATTAGCTAAGGGAAAAATCCAAGAAGAAATAACAGTGATAAATCAAGCCAGGCATGGTGGCACATGCCTGTAATCCCAGCACTCTGGAGGCTGAGGCAAAAGGACTGCTAGAAATTCGAGGCCAGCCTAGGCTACAAAGTAAGCTCAAAGCAGCCTAAACTGCATAACAAGACCTTGTCTCAAAAGACCAAAAGAGAGAGAGAGAGAGAGAGAGAGAGAGAGAGAGAGAGAGAGAGATAACAGTGATAAATATATAAGAACTGAGCCGGAGAGGTGGTGTGCACCTGTAATCACAGTACTCACGAGGCTGATGAAGGAGGACTGATCAGAGTTTGAGGCAGGCTTGGGCTACATAGTGAGTGCAAGGCCAGCCTGAATTACAAAGCAAGACCCTGTCTCAAAAAAAGAGCAAAAAATAAATAAATAAAACTGTGTATTTGTGTACACACACACACGCACACACACACACACAACACTGGAAAACTATCTTGATAAAAAAAATCTGCAGAACTTAAAAGATCAAATAAAGACTAACACAGCATAGTAGATTTTAACACCAAACATTTGGAAAGAGATTAAACAACTCAACAAAAAATCAAGTGTTCTACACCTCTACAACAAAGTATATTCTTTTCTGCACAACATGGCACTTTTTCCAAGACAGATCACAAACTAGACCACAAAGCCTGCTCAAGTATATATAAGAGAACTGAAATTACCCCATGCATATGTGGTTACCAAACCACTGCAGAATGAAAAGAAAAATCACTGGTAGAAGAAATGTCAGTAAAGTAAAAGATCCTAGAAAATTAAAAACATATTCCTAAACAACCAGAGTCACAAAAGAAATTTAAAATTTTCTGGAATGTATCAGCAATGATGGTACAACTCTTTGAAACTTCTGGGATACTATGAAAGCAGTTCTAGGATGAAAATTCATTACTATCAATGCTCACATTAGGAAAACAGACCAAGCTCAAATAAATAACCTTCTAAGAAATCATAAGCAATTGAGAAACAGTAACCCAGCCCCAAACTGAAATTAAGAAGGGAAATTATAAAAATGAACATAGAAATCAATGAAATTAAGACTTTAAACAACAGTACCCCCCTTAAAAAATTAATGAAATAAAATAGATAAGCCCTTAGCCAAACTTACCAAGAGAGAAGAGACTCACATCATTGCAATTAGAAGGTAAAATTAGAATGAATGTTGTCAAAATATAGAAGATAGTAACTACTTTGAAAATTTGTATTCCACTTATGCTATTTTGTAAATGGATGTCTGTTCGTTAATGTTTTCTTCCTTTATTCTTAAAATAAAAAGAGAAAAGTTGTATTCCAAAAAGTAGCAAATTTTTAAAAAATGGACAAATTGCTAGGCTCATACAAATTACCAAAGCTAATCTGAAAAGACATAAATGTGTAAACACTGAGTAACAAGCAATGAAATTAATATATTAAGAATCTATGAACTAAAAAAAAAGCCTAGGGCCTGATGGATTAACTGCTGATTTCTACAAAACATTTATGGATGTTGTTTCACCAACATTCCTCAAGTCTTCAAAGAAATTGAAAGGGATATGGAGCACTGCCACATTCATTTGTGGAAGCCAATATCACCTTGATTCCAAAATCTAGTATAGACCCAACTAAAAATGAAAACTACACACCAATCTCCTTAATGAACATAGATGCAAAATTCGTCAACAAGATATTAGCAAACAGAGTGCAGCACATCATCAAAAAAATAATCATACATCATCATAGAGTAGGTTTCATCCCAGAGATACAAGGATAGTTCAATATACATAAGTCAATGAATGCAATATATCACATAAACCGAAGCAGGGTCAAAAACCGCAGGTCAGAAAAGGCTTCTGAAAAAATCCAACTCATGATAAAAACCCTAAAGAAAACAGGTTATAGAAGGACCATACCTGAATATGATAACGGCTATCATTATGGTCTGTGTCTACATGTCCTTCCAAAGTCTCAGGCAGTCTTGGGGGTGCGGTTTTCCAGAGTCTGTGATTGATTCGTGGTCCAATGTTGGGATTATGGGTGTGACTGCTACACTCACCCAAGGGTAGGTAGCCTACATACAATATAAGGGATAGAAAGAATCTTGTCTCTCCTCCCTTTCTGTTCTTTTGCTTTTGCTGTCTTCCACTACCATAAAGTGTTGCTGCTCTGCCATGCCAAACTGATTATAGACTGAAACCTCTACAAACTGAGCTAAATAAACTTTTCCTCCTTTAACCTTGGGTGTTGGTATTTTGTCTCAGCAATAAGAGAAAAGTAAGCAAGACAGCTATTTATGACAACCAATAGCCACCACCATAATAAAGGAAGAAAAACTGAAACATTCCCCCTAAGATCCAGAGCAAAACAAAAATGCCCACTATCACTTCAATGCAACACAGTACTTGAAACATTAGCCAGAGCAATCAGGCAACAAAGAAAAAGCATAGATACAAGAAAGGAAAAACTCAAATTACCATTATTTGCAGATGACATGATACTCTACATAGAAGACCCAAGGAACTCCACCAAAAATCTCTTGGAATTAATAACCAACTTCAGCAAAGTAACAGGATACAAATTCAACACACAAAAATCATTAGCATTTGTGTATACCAATAGTGAACTCCATGAAAAGGAAATTATGAAAACAATACCATTCACAGTTGCTTCAAGAAAAATGAAATATCTAGTAATTAACCTAACCAAGAAAGTGAAGGACTTCTATGAAGAAAAAATACAGTAGTTAGAAAACACTTCGAAGATAACAATATGTAAAGCAGCAACAAGCGGTGTTTTTTTTTTCTGTTGTTGTTGTTGTTGATGTTGTTGCTGTTGTTGATGTATGCCTGTTTTCTTTCTTGTCTTTGGATTTTTGGTTCTTGTGTTTTCTTTTTTTTTTTTTTTTTTTGTTGGG
>PVLD010033523.1:0-13576 GCA_004027595.1 Dinomys branickii
AGTTATTTATTTAAACATATAAGATATAGGCATGTAATACTGTCCAAACAATATTATCACAAACCTTTCTCTTTAATGAGCTAAGAGAAACTAATAGTGTAACTATTTTAACTATCTTGTATATATATATATATATATATAATGTATGTATATATTTTTCCCTTCCTTTCTTTCCCCTTTCTCCATACAGTTTTATCATTATTCTGATTTGCCTGTTTTATCTTTACCTATTTTACTTTTAGCTGATCCGTATACAGTATTTTAAGAACACTAATGTTTTGCAAACAGCATATAATTAAACCTTGTTTATAGTTTTATCTAGTTTTGAAATTTCTTAGTACTAATTTGTAATCTATGTATGTTTAAATAAATAACTGATATCCTGGAATTTTACTCTTCTATATTGCTATTTATTCTCTATTTGACTTGTACAATCCCTTACCTTTATCTTTTTATTAACCACTTTTGGATTTCATTTTGTTTCTCTATTATTTATTATTTAAAGTACTTTGTCATTTTTCTACTATTGCTGCATGTTTTATAATATGATTATGACATAAAGTCAAATATTTTGAATTTTGCTTTCTCTTACATATATTGATCCTTCCTTGCCACTTAAGCTTTGTCTGTAAACATTAGTTTCACATATTTTGCTGAGTGTTATAGTTTCTTAATGCGTCAAGGGCTAGTCCAACACTAATTTTCCTCCCATGGCTAGATTCAGAAATCTGTTAATTTTATTCAGTTTTAAAGCTGTTAAATATTTTATTACCTCCATGGACAGATATTTATAAACAGTAAATTCTAAGGCCACACAGATTAATTAAATATTATCCCTCCTTTGAATGAATGTTTAGTCTGTGAAATTGAGCCTAATAAAATAAAAATTACATTTAATTCAAAAAGTGATTATTATAGAAAGAGAAGACTTAAATGTGGTCCAGGATAGAAGTAATTAGAAACATTTGTATTATAAATTGTATCCAGGATTAGGGTTAGTCAAATGTTGTGGCACAAAGACCATAGGTCTCACCCATGTTAACAACATAAGAATCCCCCTAGGAACTCTAAAAAGTACTGAAGCTTGAACCCTACCTCAAATTTCCTGATTTACTTGGTTTGAGGTGTGGCTTAGGCTTGGGAATTTTAAAGATCTACTGTTGACATTTGCTTTGAGCAACATTAGTTCTATGGTGATGTGGATCTGATGGGTCATATAAATAAATGCATGGATTTGTACAACTAGAAATACTATTCTACTAGTAAAGAATTTACCAAATCTGTATTTTGCTTCTAATGTCTCAAAGTTTTCATAAAAAAGAGGAAAACATAAGAGAAAAATAAATCAAAATAATTCTCATATATTTATCTAGTGTTACGATTTTGTCCTGTATCAATGACACTATCTTGAATTGTTAAATAAATTGGTAGTGCATCCACTCATCTAAGAAACATAAAGTGTCTCATGTTTACATTCATTTGTGCTAAGCGCTACAGTTTGATCGTTATGGTAAAGTGATCCTAGCTAAATGCAACACACATTAGCTTGACAGTGAAGTTTTCTCATACTTTTTTAGTGCAAATTTCTTTTGTTTTATTTAAATTTAATTTTATTTTATTAGTACAGGTTTGCAATTCATTCAGTGTGCAGTCATCTTGGGGAGTGGTTATATATTCATGCTCCAGCTTTTTATTGCCTAATTCTCTTCTCCTTCCCTCCTCCCTCCTCCTCAGGAGTACTCCTGAGGAGGCTTCTGTACCCCCTTTTACATAATTGTTGATATGATTTGTTTTAGCTCCTGTTAGGGCATACACTGTCTACATTGATTACAGTTGTTATGATCTTATACATGGAACAACTTTTCTCATTTCTCCTTCTTTTCCTCCTCACACCTTGTCCTTGTTCCTTTGGACCACCTATTGGGCAAGACCTATCCCTTTGTGCCTTTCTATCCATCCTTTGTCATTTTCTTTGGTTATACTTTGCCTCACTCAAATGAGAGATACAATATGGTATTTAAGCTAGTGGGTCTGATATATTTCACTTGGTATTATATTTTCCAGGTGCATCCAGTTTCTTACAAATGCCCCAAATTTGTCATTCTTTATAGCAGAGTAGTATTGCATCATATATAGATACTACATTTTGTTTATCCAATAATCTTATTATTGTAGGTACATAGACTAGCCATTTTTTGAAATATTATGTATAACCACATTTCTCATTCTGAAAGGGAATAGTTTTCTAAATTTTGAGTACATCTTTCCCAGAGTAAGCCTAGCACAAATATAATGAATTAATACATTGCACTGTATGATTAACTTTGACTGTCAACTCAATTGGATTGACAGACACAGCAGATTAGAATAGTGTCCTTCTGCGTGTGTCCACTTGGGTCATGGGACAAATACTTGGGGGCAATATATGGTTCCTGGCCCTTTCGTCTCTTGTTCTATTTTCTTGTGATCTGGTTCCTTGGCACAGGAAATGTGCAAGTTGTTCTACCATGGCCTTTGGTCCTGATGTTCATACCTTGGAGCAAGACTGCAACTTCTAAAACCATGAGCCAAACAGAGCCTTTCCTCCCTTAGTCTCTGTGTTTCTGTTATTTTGTGTGAATAGCAGGAAAACTCACCAATAAATGCATTTTGAAAGGTAACCAGAGACTATAGGAAAAGTGTAAATAAAACAACATAAAACTTTAATATCAACTGAAAAACTTTAAACATATATGCTACTAACATCATGGAAATATTGTAAGATTTAAAAATAATAATCTATATATTATATGATAAACAGCGTAGTCATTCATTCTTATTTATAAATGGGTGATACATGCTTATTAGTGTCAGATCTGACAGATAATTATATGTTTTTCAATATTAAAACGGAGCCTGTAATCTAAATTTGGAAATGTCCCAGAATCTAAAATGCAAAATAAACAATGACTCTTCATCTAAAGAGGCACAGACAGAGTAAGCATGAACCTGGGTTTGGTGGCATATGCCTGAAATCCTAGCACTTGAGAGTTTGAGGCAGGAGGATCCAAAACTGGAGGCAAACGTGTGCTACATATAAAGTTCAAGGTCACCCAGGACTACACAGTGAAATGAGAGAAGTGCATGTGTGGAGGAAGGGACACATAATATGCAACCTAGAAGTGTTAAATATTTTCTCTAATTTGTTTGATTCTTTCACATGGTCTGGTTGGTGGAAAACCTGCCTCTAAACATAGGCAAGTAAAAAAGATCACACCTAACTTGACCTACCAGGTTTAGGAATTTGAAGTCTATAATTTTCCTAAAGCATGTTTCCTGTTTCTACATCTTCCTTGCTATTTCCACAGAATACATTAGTAGGAATTTGTTTGTTAAAACATTTACAACTATACTAATGATATAATGATGCAGATTATGTGACATTTGGTGTCTTCAAATGGAAATTCTTAACTGTATACTTCTAATTATTCCTTGATTTTGCAATTTCTACAGCAAATTCTGATACTCATAATGTGTAGACCATTTAAGATATTCAATATGTCAATATGTCAGTTATAATCTTTCCAATCTGGAGCCCTTAGACGCATAAGTGTAGCAATGACTCGAAAAATCTGGGAGATTCTTTGATGCTCTATTTCTCTTTTAACCTATAATCTCTTCCACAACAATACTTGTAAAGGGCTGGCCATGTAGTCCAGTGGCACAAGCGCCTGCATGGCAAAGGCAGGACCATCAGTTTGACTACCAGTATGCAAAATAAAATAGCAAAATAAAAGTTAGTTCCATCTTTTATCTATACAAAATGGCTATCTTGTCATAGATGATTAAGCAATTCAAACAACAAAAAATTTGATTATTTTAATATTTACACCATTTAGTAGACTTTTATTCAATTTTAGTAAAAATATAGTACAGCTTAAAATTTTTACAGCAGCATGTCTTAATCCAAGTCCAAAATTAACAAATACTCTGTGAGTTACCATGTGAATTAGATTGTGAACAATTTAAAGTTAATGTATGTTCTCTATTTAATATTTAGGAAGTCAGACTTTCCCAGGGAGCATTTTAATTCCACTAAAGCAAGTAAAACCAGGTAGTTCTTCATGGCATTTAAAATTAAAGCAAGCCTTTTGATGAAAGGAAGAAGAATTGGGGCTGGAACAAAAACTAGATTACTTTGCATGGATTTGGTGGAAAAATAACACCAAGGTAGCCCCACCAGAAAAATATCTTATCAGGGACCATTAGCACTTAGACTTCAGAGGACACTATTTACAGTAATATTTTACATTGTTTTATTTTACACTTCTAAATTAGTGTTTAATATGAGAGTGAATGGATTCCTCAGGAAAATATAACACTGTTTTACCCAAAGAATTATCTTGTTCTCTCCAACTAGACTCAAAAGTTCATGAAGACAAACTTTATATTCGTCTTACTTAATAATTCATCTTCTACTATGTAGACTTCAATAACTGGATTCCTACATATTATAAAGTTTTTATAATGCATAGAAATTCTCCTCACTGGCGAATCAAAATACTCCATTGTCTAAATCTGGAACAATTCCCTAACATGATTGGACCTCTAATACGAGTAGAAAATGGCATTCGGACTAAGTACTTTTTGAAGTTCCCATTAAACTTAAAATTTAGCCCTGAACTAATGAATGCTTTAAAGCCAAACTCACAAATGAAGATTTTACTACTGAGCATTATTAGGAAACTACTGCAGGTAATTAGTGTAAGGAAAATGGGAAAGCACTTGGAGTACTTTTCTCTTAGCAAAGTGCTCTTAGGGTTGCCATTGACTATCTGTTTCATGCATTTGTACCACACATGCAGTGACACTACAACACCGGATTTGCTGTGATTAATGACACATTACATAACACAGAAGTTCTTTAATAAATGACACCTACTTAATTTTTAATAAATAAGCTACACAGCAACTGAACTCATATCTATCCACTTATTCCCCACATGTTCCCAAAATTTAGCCCAGTGCCTTCTACACAATGGCAATTAGTTAAATATTTTGAAATAAAGTTAATGCTGATTGATTTATAGAATAGGAAGGCAGACCAAACAAATTTTGCCCTTGTAATTCCCTAGTGATCTAGCTTTCAATCAACACTTTAAGCAACTATTTTCCCTATAACGTACATATTTTGGAACTACGTTAAAATTGTTTTACATGGACTCTTTTTTCTCCTTCTACTCCTCCTATATGAAGGAGTAATCCCAGTCTTTTTTCTGTGCTGTCAAAGCAGCTTACCCCCTCTCTGTCCTGGTACTCTTATGGAACCCATACTTCATACTATACCTGATTCTTAGAACAGAAGGCAAGTTTCCACAGGATAAGAGTTCTTTTTCACATTTTTGAATTGCCACTATTTCTGCCACATGCTAAGCACTGCTAGTTCCCTCTTGCCACTCTTCTTTAATACTTTCTCCTTCTCCTCCTACCCCTCCCACCTTCCTCCTCCTCTTCTCTCTCTTTCTCTCTCTCTCCCTATATATATGTTTATATACTGTATCTATACACATATGTATATGCATATACACACATAACTATGTACACACACAAACACATATATGAAATACTGTGTTAAGTGTGGATTAAATGAAGAAGACAGAATAACAGATCTTAATTTTATTTTCTGATATAAGGTAAAGATGAGAAATATAACTTTTTATTTTTTTAAAAATAGAGAGAAGAGTTTAAACAAAACATTGGAAATATATTTGTCATGGAACATACAAAATAGATTACAAAATGTCCTTCACTAGAGACTGGGAAGAGAGGGTGCGAGTTCATTATGCGGTACCACAGCCCAGAGTGGAGGAATTAGCTCTTGTTTTCCTGTACTAAAGTAGAATATATCCAAAAAATCTATGATTATATTAAACTGACTAGAAGAATATGAAGTTCCCAACACATACAAATGATTGTTTGAAGACATGGAATGCTCATTCTGATTTCATTGTTAGGCATTTTATACATAAATGTGTTGAAATACCATACTGTGGCACATAAAGATATACAAATATTACATCTCAACAAAAAGTAAATGGAAAAAAAACACACCCCACATCAAAAATCTTTTTCCACACCAGGCCTGTTCACACCCAAAAGTCTTTTACCAGGGGGATTACAATCATCACTTTTCTGTCCTCTGACCAAAAAATCAAAAGAATATTGTGATTTTTGGTTAATTATACAAAATCATAAAAAAGAAGAGTTGACCAAGTATATGTTTGCTAGGCTTAGAGGATTAAAAAAGAATAGATATATCTTTACTAAACAGTGGACTCAATTTTAAATTATCCAAAGACCTAGGACTATATTTTGCATTAAACCATGCAGTTATATTGACTTTGAAATTATTTCTTTAATTCACTGTGAGTCATTTCAATTTCTTAAATGTAACAACATGTGAAGGACACAAAACTAGAAACATCTTTCTTGTTTTCAGTCATTTTCCTTGCAATGCTGTAGAAAAAAAGGCAAATAATAATTACCCTGTTTACAGTCATCTAATTGTTGGCAGGAGATGGATTAAGAACCTCCCCCTAGGAATGTCTCTCTAGATAAAAAATAAACAGCATAATTAAGGAGAAATGTAGCAGTTAGAAGAAAAAAAAAAGGTTTTCCTAATTGGACCATTCCAGATGCTTAAAATTCTTCCAAACTGAGCTCATACCTTAATCAAACAAGGAAAATATTTGATAATTGCAGTAATATCATCATGTCCATAAGGAACAGATAATGGAAATTCTGCTGTCATTTGGTTAAACTTACATTTTTAAAAACTCCATCAGTAGTGCCTGTTTAACAACTTTGTATCTTTTGCCTCCAGCAACAAATAGTTCATGTGACTTAAGTACATGTAGAGAAACTTTTTAAACTGGTAGCATTGACATAATGTTGTGAAGAGATGTCAATAATAGCTGTCAGATGTGGCACACTTGCTTTATGCCAAACACTGTTTGAAATATGTTACATATATCATCGCAGTTAATTCCTGGAGGGGCAAAACACAATCTGAAAAGAGAGTTGCTATTGTCCTTTTCTACAGAAGATAATAACTAAGATTTAACCATCATGAATTTATGCATCTTGATCAATGCTACATATCTACCTGAACACAAGCCTAAGACTTGAGAATGCAGAACTCCTTTTTTTCCCCATTGAGCTCACCAAGGTGGATACTGGGGACATTGGGAAATAGTCTCACAAAAAGAGATGGTCAGAGAAGACAAAACATCATACTCCTTATGCAAAATTAAAGTTAAAAAAGTAAAAATTTAAAAACAGAAACATGAAGGCTAAATTAATGCACCTTACAACCTTTATTGTTTGATAGGAAAGACATTCATATAACTGATTGGTTTTCTCATTCCAAATGCTGTCTCAATTGACTTACTTTTTAAAAATATAGTTTATTTCCCCCCAAAGATAGAGTTTAGCATCAAGTCATAGGGTGAATTAACATCTCATAGATTTCCCCTTAGGTATGAATTTCTCCCAAACCCTGAATTTATACTGAACCAAATTGTGAATTTTTTAGTTTTTATTTGTTTTATTTTCCAAAGGAGAAAATAGATTTTGTTTGCCTTGTGATATGAGAAACACAGACATGCACATAAGAAAAATTTGGAGGGCCCTACATATAATTTTAGCACAAGGTAGGGTATAAAGCAGTGTTCAAAGCAGAAGTCTTTTAGGAACTTACCTAGCAAGCCTTAAAAGAAGACTGGCCAGAATGGTTACCTCTAATGCCAAGAATCATTTTCATGGCTTCATTCTATACATGTACCACAAAAGTATAGCTTTCTATCAAGACTGATATACTAGAAAAAATTGAGTTTGTGTAATATCCAGAGGAAGTAAATGGGTTCTGTTCTATATAGAGTGATGAAAACAGAGAATAAACACAATAGTCCCAAAACCTAAAACTCAAAAAGAAATATCTTGTTCCAAAGGAGATTGAAAGCAATGTTTCTTTGCTTTTTAAGTAACCTTTGCCCCTAATTGCATTTCAGTTAATAAACCACTTGGGAACTTCTTCTATTGTCTATAATTGGAAATTATTATATTTTAAAAGCAGAATTGAACATGTTACAATAGTCAAAAACAGTTAATTTCAGCATAGTGTAGTTCATGCCTCATTTGTAACCATATCCTACTCTCAACTTTGCACACATGTAGGGACTTTCAAAGAATGGCTAAAGACAAAATTAAGTTATTAACACTTCGTTATGTACTGTGACCCCTATGAAGTTTAATAGTGATGGTACTATTATGCAGTATGCTGCCCCACACTTCTCTGTTAGCCTGAGTCAACATTGATCTCTTTCATGAGTTGGAGATAACTCTTGCTCTCTGTGACATGCAGGTATTAAGAGCAGGAAAGTAGTTCAGTGCATTAAATATGCAAATAGAAAATTTTCTGATCTATTTTTAAGTAAATTGGAACTGGATTAGACAGTATGCCAACATGAGAAGCAGCCTGTGAAACTTTAACTATAATATATATTGCTAAAAAGACTCTTCGTTAGAGTCAAAAATAAATATTAAACAATCTATATAAAACACTTAAAAGCCAGATAGGGTGGTGCACTCCTGCACTCCCAGCACCCGGGAGGATGAGGCAGGAGCATCATCTCGGTTTTGAGGCCAGTCTGAACTGCATAGCGAGGGACCCTGTCTCTAAAACAAACCAAAACACAACTAAACTAAACAAAAAATCACTTATAAGTGTCAATTTTATGTATTATTCCTAGTTAGAAAAATTAAAATGAATTTGGGGCCACTGAATTGTGAATTTTGAAAATTTTACCCAGGTTTTAATGTTCATCTGGATAATATCTTTAAGGTGATTAAAGATCAAAATTCTGACTTGAGTGTAAGAAATACATCTATGCAAAAGTAATTTTCCAAATACATTTCAAGAGGATGGTAGAATCGTATTTGTGCAAATTAGCAGTTCTTTCTCTAAATAGGACAAAAATACAGATGTATTCTTATTGTCCAAATTTTACAGATGTTCTAAATTCTAAATAATTTATTTACAGTTCTCCAGTCCTGTTTTGTTCCTCTTTAAACCTCAGCACACAAACAGAAAATCAGAATCTGGAGATGATATTAATGACCTTATTATCTGATAAACTACAATAGGAATCACATCCTGGCACCTGTGAGGGAAAAATGAAAGTTCATTTAAAACAAATCTTGGGTTTTATTTTTACTCCAGATGTCAGACCCATGATACAGTCACGGATTGGAATCTGCTACTTAAAAGAAACAGTTGGCTGTAGAGAGAGCCAAAGATGCAATTTTCTAACCAGCAAAGTTTTGAATTATTCATAAAGGAAGTTTTTTTTTAATTTTTAGAGATAAATAAGCTACCAAACTGCTGAAGTAAATTAAACTAAACTGATCAACAAAAATATGGACAAGGAATATGCCAAAGAATGAGCATAAGCAATGTATCCTTAAACTCAGCTCTTTGTTAAAGTAGGAAAGGAGGAGGGGAGGAGAGTGAATCTGTGTAAAACAGTTATTTTAAAAGGAGAGAAGAAGAGTTAGATTTGATCTTTTCTTATAGTAGTATTACATTTGCATATTAGCTTGCTAAATATGCAAATCAATATTTCTAAGTGAGATTTCCCATTTCTAAAATAAGTAGGAAGATTATAATTTTCAATGTGTGAGCTCATTCATGCTTTGAATGCAGCAATATCTTAGATTGTTTGGTTGTGCTGATAAAGCCCCAGGTAGTGGCTATTAAGGTTAGAAGAAACATCATAAATGTTTATGATGCCCTGACAACTTGGCTTTAAAACAACATTTTGATAGAATTTCTAATAATTGAGACTTTCTTTTTTACAGATCTTTTAATGTCTTTGCTCTTAAAAGCAGAGCAAGCAGATAGCCACCCAAAAGTATCCTTTTCAAAAACTTGTTGGTAGAAATTATTATGTGACAGACCCTAAAACCTCTTGAAATATGTAACTATATATGTGTGAGCGCATACATACACGGGTACATAGCCTTTCATCCCTCTTACATCTCCATATAAACATTGTTTGTAAATAAATAGTGAAAATACTTTTCCTCAGTCATTCCTCCTCTACAAATATTTATGTCAATCTAAACATTCTCCATAAATGCTCCATGTTCAAATAAACCCGCACTGGCAACATTGGATTGGGTAATGTTAGCTTGGGCAGAGCAAGACCAGTAAAGGAACAAATGATGAGAAGGATGATGGAACAGACTCGTGGGCAAGGCAGTCTAGACTGAAGATTGAGGCTTTGGCAATAACATCTAGAGTAATGTGATGTCAAGGAGAATGAAATGTCACCAATTTTATCATCAAATTTAGCCGGAAGGGAAAAGTAGTTTTGGAGTTCTGCCTATATTTGACTCTATCTGAAACTGGTAATTACAAAGTGGTGAGAATTATGTGATTGATCAATATGGACCAGTGAAATTCTACTTTTTTGGGTTATTAAAATCAACTAGTGGTTGAAATGTCAATGAGTTATTGCTGCCTCGACCAATTAGGAATATTTGAGGGACCCTAACAATTTCTACCTAATACAGTAATTATTGTTTATATCTAGGGTTACTGCCAGAATGTAACTCAACCCATCTAACAAGCATAAACAATAGTTGTCAATCTGACCATATTCTCTATTAGAGTAATTCCCAAGAGAAGAGATGAATGGTCAAGTCCTAGGTAATTGAATGGTGATAAGGACTCATTGTGAAGAGACCCTGACAGGGTCTCTTCTGTGTTCATGGTACAAATTCTTTTCTCTGTGTTTTGCACACAAATATGGGTGATGCTTGGGGCCTTTAAGATAAAGTCAGAAGAGATGATCAGGTTGGATGGGCCAGGGGTAAATTAAATCAATATGAATGATTACAGGAATTCTCTGTGATACTATTAACCACAACTCCAGCCTAACTTTGTGCTTTAGTGCTGTGCATTGAGATATAAGCAAATCATTTGGCCTATACTTGATTTACAGTAACTTTCGAAGATGCCTTTCAAAGAGTAGAAAAATAAATAAATAAATGACATTTAAAAGATACTATAGGGCAATTCACTTTCCAGGCCCTCTTCTGTCCCTTTTAGGCAGCTGCTTTCTTTCTCTCAATAAATTCTTACTACTCTTACAATAAAATAAAAAAGTGTACTCTAATGAGATTTTAGCATTTTCAATTGATGTTGTCTGAATTTAGTTATCTAGACAATTTGGCTGAACCATACACTCATTTCTATAATGTATATTCTAACAGAGTCCAGAGTACACATAGCAACCACATTTGTAAGTCAGCTAATTTGTGGTCCTCAGGTAAATATGCTGCACTGGAGACAATACCAGGTTTACATAAAGAGTAGCAAACCTCCAATGACTGTTATATTTGGATGTTTTCAGCCAATAAAACCTATTCCATCTGTAGTTGTTGAAGAATCTATGTATTAGGATAATTTGAGCTGGGAGCACATTTTTTAAAAACCAGAGTCTGCAACATAGGCACACAATTATTGTCTAAACCAATTTAATTGGACTTATACTCACCTAACTTGAGAACATTAGAATACATATTTCCCATTTTAAAGTACTCCACTTGGTCACTATTTAGTCATTTAAACCATTGTTATATAATCCTTAAGTCACTGACTATAGAGAAACCAAGTTAGATATTAAGTATTTGCCTGCTTACCTCTTCATTTAATGAATCAGGGAAATACTTATTAGGTACCAACATAGTGCCAGATGTTATTGTGGGAATTTGTAAGGCATAAGTGAACACAGTGGGGCATTTTTTCCACAATGTATTATATAAAAGAAATGACTAATCAGCAAATGGCTGCTATTCAGTTTTAGAGAACACGAACTCATCTGATATCATTCAGGTTGGGAGATTTATTTTCCTGTATCATTTTGGAGGTCCGACCGAGATACTTAGACGGAGGTAAGAGTTTGCTTTTCTTTCATAGACTCTGGATTGGGACTCATTTATGTAACATTTTTATGCTTCAAATTGTTACGCTTTTTGCCTGTTGCTTACAATTGCTTATGCTTTGTTCTTTTACATAGTTTTGTTAAAATATTGATAAATCTAAGTTAGAACATGGCAAGGTTATAAGGTTATGATATTTCTTTAATGTGATGTTTTATTCCTGTTTTGTTCTGGTATATATTGTTTGATGCATTTGAACTAGTTGCTAAATGTACTCATTTTGAATGCTTGATGTTGTTCAGCTAGGGAGAGTAATGTTAAAATGCTCCTAGTGGATTTTGGTATAAACTGTAAGATGGGTATCTTTGAATCTAGCTCAGACTTAGAGAAAGAACTGTACCCAACTAAGTTAAGCCCGTAGAAGATGAGCGTTTATTAATGCTGAAGACAGGGAAGTCACCTTAGAGAAAGAGCACATACCCCGTCTCTGGGTCAGGTGAGACATCGGAATTTTGCCCATCCAGGAGAACACACATAAAAGCCATGTCCCGGCTTAGTGTTCTGGGCAGGTCTCCCTCGGGAGGCAGAACCTGAGACACAGTGGAGAGAACCGGCTTCTGGGTGACACCAGAAGGAGCTATCTCTAAAAGCAGCATACTTATGGGACCAAAACATATTAGTCTAAGGGAGGATCTCCAACCTTTTCTCTTAGGTCTAGTGCAGATAATCTTGTTCAGGCTTTTAACTCTATCCCTTATAAAATTTTGACAAACAGTGGTCACTCTGCCAGTTAATTAAAAGCTCTTAGAGCAGCTGCCACTCTTTGAAGCAGAGGACAGGTTTCCCCAGCATCTCTTTGGTGAATCCCCATTAAAGCCACTGGCTGATGGAATGTTGACCAGAGAGATGGCTGGATTCCTTTCTGGAGACTGACCTCTGGTTTGCGGGCCAATAGAAACTGAGAGCTGAGGGGTCATGGCCAGGGCTACTCTCTGGTGGATCCCAAAGTTCCCTCGGTGGAAACTGGCTCCTGGCCGCTGAAAAAATCTCCACTTATCTATCACACCTATTTCTCTCTGCCAATAGACTAGGAATTCTCCCTAAGCGCTTCAGTGGAGCCACCCTTCAGAAACTGGGCTGAGGCAATTTACAACAATTTACATTTCACAGGCTAGGAGGGAAACGATTTACATTTGTGCCTTACATATGCTAACTAAGAGTAAAGAGGTTCTTTTCAGTCTTAACTACCTTCCCTTTAACAATATTTCAATATAATTGCTAGATGGTAAATTTGTTTAACCTCTGAGCTTCAAAGTTTAAAACATAGTCTTGTGCTGTTGTTAATAAAGGTTGCCTAGGTGATTAGGTAATGAACCCAGGTGGCTGGAGACTTTGTCTAGTGCACGGGCAAAACTCCTCTAGCCAGTTGTTCGTTCTATTTAAGAGGTGATCTCCTTTGTGGCTCAGGAATATCTAAGCACTTCCAACTTGCCTTTTTATGCCTGTGTCCAAAGAATAAGAAATAAAAAGCAATAGTTTATTACAAAGATATGCTTCCTGCTGGGGATATTCCTGTTACCAGGCCAATTGT
>PVLD010033524.1:0-13574 GCA_004027595.1 Dinomys branickii
ATGGTATTGGGAAAAGACTGAATAGGTCATTGGAACAGAGAAGAGAGCTTACGCACAGACCTGCACAGATTACCCAGGTGATCTTTGAGAGCAGAGCAAGGTGATGCAGGAGAGTAATGGAGGTCTGTCCTTGAATGCTGCCACTTTGTGACGGTAGATGTGTGTACACAAAGATGAGACTTGACAACAGCCAAGCGTCTCACACAAAACTTTACTCAAAATTGGTCATAGGCCTAAAATTAAAATGGAAAACTGTGCAACTTTTAGAAGAAAACTGGGGAATTGAGTGCAACCCTAGTTTTTGTGGTGGGGTTTTAGACAGGACACCCAGAACATGATGCATGAACACAAATGTCACCAGTGGGACTTGAATATAATTTAAAACTTTTGCTTTTTGAAAGACAATGTTAAAATAATGGAAAGAGAAGCCATTCCATTATTTAGACAGGACACCCAGAGAGTATTTTCAAGCCTTGTTCTGGCTCAAACGCATAATATAAAAAGAAAGCCAGCTGTAGGGAAGCTTGTCGGTCTCTTGGTATGCCCAGGAAGGAGTGGCTGTGGGTATGAGGAAAAAATAGACAAGAGGCAAACTCTTGGTCAGGTGGAGGCAGCCTCTTACTTGATGGGCAAGAGGACCTAACAACAGTACGGGCATTTACTTACACTCTTGTGGAAATTAGCATCATGAGAGGCAAGGTTGCCTAGCAGTTGATGACTGACTTGTCTGCTAATTAATGACTGAGTTGTCCAGGCCAGATGCCTTTCTCAAGACTGAGGTAGCTTGGCTGCTTGCGGCACTCTGGCTCTGTCCTGCCCTCACACATATGACCAATTTCCAGCCCCAGCGGCTCCCAACAGTCAGCAACTCAACTAAGGGACTAAGCAACCCAATTAAAGTCTAGGTAAACTATCTTAACAAACCACAGAGAAGATGTGAAGATGGGGAATGAGCGGTTCAGAGGTCACCACACATCACTCCCAAGGAAGGAGGGGGAACGGAGACATCAGTGCGCTTCTCTTACCATCTGTAACTGCTAAACTCTGGAGTGCACCGCCAGTGCAGCTCTGGTGAGGATTCAGAGCAACAGAAATTCCCAACCACTGCTGGTGAGAACACAAGATGTCACAGTCCCTTACAAATCCACAGAGGTTTCATCACTTAATCCAGCAACTGCGGTCTACATAAAGGAACCTGTGCAGTAACACTTAGATGCTCTTTATCTGTAACTGACAAATACAGGAATTATCAAAATGACCTTCGATTTCTAAGTGGATAAGCAAACTGTAGTATATACATAAGGAAACGTCTATGTGGTATGTACAATGGAAAAACACTCTTCAGTAATTGAAAAGAAAAGAGCTAGTAACTTATGCAAGAAAAAAATTGACGAATGTTAAAATGCAAATTGCTAAATAAAAGAAGCCAGTCTTCAAATGCTACATACTGCATGATTCCATTAAGGGATATTTTGAAAAAAGGGAAGCTATAGAGATAGAAAATAGCTTAATGCTTGAGCATTGTGGAAGGAGGAGGACTGATTGTGAATATTTGAAGCACAGGCAATTTTTAGGGTTGTGAAACTATTGTGTGAGACCCTTCATTACTGGATATGGTGTCAAAACTCATAGACCTGAATGGCACAGAGAGTGAAATTTTACATTTGCAAAGGAAAACAAAATCAACTAGAGTGACTGGGAATATCAGAATGAAATGCAAAATGTGATAAAAGAGTCTAACTCTATTCCAAATATATGCCATAACCTCATGAGGAGCACGTAAGGAGGGGCTGCTGACCTCAGTAGCTTTGGGAATGAGTGGAGATTATAAGACTAAAGTCAAGTAAACTGCCATTAGCATGTACTCTGTGTAGCAAAACTATCTCTTACAGTGGTACGGGATAGCAATTCTGAGCTGGCACACAGTGGGCTTTCCCTATCCGTAGCCTCCCTATCTTCAGATTGAACCAACAAATCAAACTTTTTAAAAAAAATGCACCTGTACTTAACATGTACAGGCATTTTCTTGTCATTATTTCCTACATAATACAGGGCAGTAACTATTTAGGCAGCATTTACATTGCATTAGGTAGGTATCACAAATCACCTGGAGATGACTTGAAGCGCTCAGCAAGAGGATGTGTATAAGCTCTATGTGAAAACGATGACATTGTGTATGACAGACTTGAGCATCCGTGGACCCTGACTTCTGTGAAGGTCCTGGAGGAACCCCCTGTGGATGCTCACGGGCCGCTGCGCTCACATACAGAGGTTGAATAAACGCGTGCGGATAGTGGATGACTGGAGTGAGGCCTTCCCCTGTGGGTGTGGGAAATTACAGACCAGCACAGGAAGCCTCAAATGAGCCAAGTATACTGGGTTAGAGTTGAAGGCTACATTATAAACCTAAGTTTTACTTACAATGGATCCAGAGGGTTGCACACAAAAACAATTATAAAATGAAATGTACAGATGTGCTCACCCTTACTTGTAAGATTCATCTACTGAGCAAGCCTAGAAGGAACAACATCCCAGCTCAGCAAGCACACTAGTACCTAGAACTTAACTGTTGATGCCATTTGTGGGGAAACCTCCTGAGACTCTGAGAAATGGATAAATCTAGGGTTGGGGCAGCAGAGGCACAAGATGAACCTCGGGTGACGGTTTCACAACACATTTATAAACAATAGCTACATTAATTTAGAGAAAACAATAACTAGCATAGTTTCTCTCTTTTTTCACCCCCTCACCATTTGAGGGACAACTGTCTCACATCTCCTACTGGATTCAGGGCCAGCTCCAAACATTCTGCTGGATCAGCTCACTAGAGCCTTCATTTCCTCTTGCAGTGTTCAGATTTCTCGTTCAGGGTTAAATGAACTCACTTTGAAATTACAGACCTTCAGAATTCCTCCTCAGGTCACACAGTGAATAAACCTCAGCTCACAGCTAGATGTGGCATCTCCTAACTTGTTGGGTATTGACCTGGGGTTACTAAAGGCAGATGGGGGTTCAATGCCCAACACACACATACACAGGCACACACGCACACACACACACACACGCACACACGCACATGCACACACACACACAAGCATACACACTTTTAAAATTCCAAACTCTTTTTCTGAAAAAAGCAAATCAATTAGGAAAGAAACAGTACCATGCATAATAACATTACCTAAAATCCACGCAGTCCTCACTATAGTGCAATGAATTATGAGCACACTGAGTATCTCTACTTTGCATAGTTTGCTATTGTGAAAAGAAGTCAAAACTCCCGAAAACAGAGGAAGTTGAGCCATTGTACCGTGATGGCAGAGACAGTATGTGAAGTGACCAACTGAAAAGCAGAAGAGGTTCATTCTGGCTCACAGTTTTGGTGGTTTCCGGCCCTGGCGGGTTGGCCTGTCGCTTTGGGGCCTGTGGTGAGGCGGCACTTCACGGTGGAGCGGAAGGAGGAGGAAGGTGCTCACCTCACGGTAGCCTGGAAGTGAAACAGAGGGGGAGTGAGTGTGGCCCACGTCCCCTTCACAAACACCTCTGTGACCTAAGGTTGCCCATCAGGCACCACCTCTGAAAGGCCCAACCACACCGTAATACTATTCTTTAATTTATATGAAACACTTCCCATTTACTCATTTATCATTTTATTAGAAATATATTTATTAAAAATATACTCTGCGCAATACACTATTTAATGAATGAATAGATAACAAGGAATATTGCAACATAATTTTCTCCTCAAATAATGCACTACATAAGGAAAACAGACGCCTGAAAATGAAGTGAAACCTACCATGACCAGAGCCCTCATAAATGCACTGCACCTCCCATTTCTTCAAGAAATCTTCATTAAATATTTATTCCTTCTAAGAAAAATTCTAAGCCTCCTCAAGCTTCCAAATTATTCAAGGCAATAGTGAGAACAAAAATTCAAGTTGTCCATGAAACATTCATTTGGTAAATAATACGTGTCTCTAAAGCAAGCCACTTTAGGAAAAACACTGGTTAAAAGATAACCATGCTTTCTGTTTACATGAGTGGAGCAGTGATTGAATTTTAAATGATTACATTAAAATTTAAACAAGATTCAGTCAGCAAGTATATATAATAATCATCAAAGAAAACTGTCCTATTTCAAAATGACCCATTTTGTGGATTCTCCCTGGGATAGTTTGAACCCAGGTCATTTTCCAAAGGCTTACCCAGGGTTAAGGGCTGGGTACTCAGCTCAGCACTACTAGGGTGTGGTGGGGCCTTTCAGAGGTGGCGCCTGATGGGCAGCCTTAGGTCACAGAGGTGTTTGTGAAGGGGATGTAGGCCACATTCACTTCTCCCTCTGTTTCACTTCCAGGCTACTGTGAGGTGAGAAGCTTCCTCCTCCTCCTGCTCCACCGTGAAGTGCCGCCTCACCACAGGCCCCAAAGCGACAGGCCAACCCGCCAGGGTCGGAAACCACTGAAACTGTGAGCCAAAACGAACCTCTTCTGCGTTTCAGTTGGTCACTTCATCCATTTGTTGCAGGACCAGAGAGCTATCCCACTGCTTAACCCAGAGTCTTCTCTTGCTATATTATTTCTGCCCTGTCCACAAGGTTGCTTTGTAAGCTGTTTGAAAACATGCAAAAAACTTCATGGGGATCATTTGAAATGATTTTAACGACAGCTCAGGAATCACAGCCCTTCATTTACCTCCATTGCAAAACAAATATATCTCCAGGCTCCTCCACAGACACAGCAGCGGGTGTCCGCACACTCTGCAGCCATCGCTTGTTCCTGTGGTGTGTTTCACCCATGTGTGGCTCCGTTCACCGACTGTCTGGGCTAGGGAGGTGGCCCCATGAAGGTCACGGGCATTCCTGCACCTTGTGTCTGTCAATTTCTCTGTGAAAAATGTTTAAACAGAGATAGAGCAGAGGAGCTCATTTTCCTTCTTCTCCTCCTTCAGATGCAAAAGATGTAGCAAAACATTTTTTTTTTTATCCAGGAGGCAGTGGGAAAACAGAGCACTTGCAAATATACAGACAAAACAACTACTCTCTGCACCTCTCTGTTGTCTGGGGTCAGTTACTGATGGCTACTGAGTATCTCAAAAGGTCCAAGTGAAAATACACAGGCAGCCTTTCACACAGCACCAGCGAAGGCGCTTCTGTGGACAACTGACTAGTGCCTTGGCAAAAATGTCCAAAGTACTAAGTATAAATCAGCATTACACAGACGAAAATGGGCCTCAGTCTAACATGAAAATCTCTCAGCTTTGGAAGTGATGAGTGACTGCCCCTCCCCACCGGGACAAGCTTGGCACCATAAACATATTAGCCTATGTTCGTCATCCTAGGCCTTTCCTCATTTCTTGTATTTCTGAGTGGAAAATTCCAATTGCAATAAAGATACAATAGGTATGTTCACCATAATGGTGCCAGATTTCTGTGTGGATGGTTTTTCACACCCTGCCATAATCCACAGAACAGAATTCTGTGTCTGACATTAAGGAGGATCTAGCTTGTTTTAGACACCAATACTTAAAACAAAGTTTCTGAATAATTGGCCCTTGTTTCCAGTAGTGATTAATTAGCCATGTTACTTTTTAACTGTAATAAAAATATTTTATTATGACACATTAGTCGTGAGAGTCTTGAGCAGCTGGGAACGGAGCAGAATCTAAGAGGAAAGTGATCACTATGTCCTTACCCAGGGGAGTAAAGAAAAGGATTGAACAGAAAGAAAATCTAATTGCAGATCTGTTTTAGAAACAGTTTAATTGCAGTTCTGTTTTAGAAACAATTTTCTCCTTCTCTGGCCTTCCTTAGCGCTGCAAGTAGAGCAGCCCATAATCAGACATATTATACCCAGCAATCACGACAGACTTCACATTTTCATAAAATGGGAACTAGAGACTCCATCTGCTAACAGAAAAAAAAAAACACCAATGGAAGTTTACATCTTCCTATGAGTGAGGAAAAAACTTTATAAGCAATAAATTCAATTGTAAATCGAACAGAGATCTTGAGCCTAAGTTTTTAGCACTCATCTAACACAAGAATTCCCAAGAGAGAAATTGGCATGCCAGCTAACATTTAACTGGCTGATCATTTAGATTTCTGGCAAAATCAAATGAAAACCACTCTCTAAGAAAACTTTCACAACTCAAGAAAAACAACTTCTACACCATCCAAAACAAAGCAGCCAGAAACTACTTGAGGAGATAAGCAGGAGAATTCACACTCCCCGGAGAGAGAAAATAATCTTTCACAAATAACAAAACGTGTTAGGTTAAAGAGTTAAGAAATATTTCAGATCAAAGACTACAGCACACAGCAGTTTGCCATGTTCCGGAAATTTCTTAAAAGCTGTAAGGAGACCAAGACACACAGTCACAAACTTTACCTTTAATAAAGGACAAACCTTGAAAGCCATCAACTGTGAGCAAAGCGGGTCAGAGGGAAATGTGTGAAGAGGGGCGCAGAGGCAGATGCCCAGGGTGTAGAGCTGCAAAGACGGCTAACAGAGTGCTTTTGGTGGCAAGAGTCACATACTTAAACCTATGTCTAACCAGCTGCGCTCCGAGCAGAGGACACTGTAGAGCTCTGCTGGACCTGGCCTCAGATCCAAAATGTCCCCCAAGCCCCAGCTGCTCAGGGTGAGGCTCTGGGAAGGAGACTGGGTTATAGGCCACTGTACTCTTCACTGGGCTGTTCCACTGGTGAGTCCATAGCTGGCTGTGCTGATAGGAAGTGAGGCCTGGTTGGAGGGGGCTCCTGGGGGTGTGATCAGGAGGACATTTTATTGTTCCCAGCTTCTCCCTCTCTCTGCTTCCTGGTTTCCATGGACCAGCTCTCCTCCACCAGGCCCTTCTCCCCGCTATTTCTGCCTTGGAGCCAGCTGACCATAGAACGGACCCACCAAAACCGTGAGCCACATTATCTTCCCCCTAAACTGTGGGTATTGGATATTTTCTGTCATGGACAAGACAACCGGCCAATACAGCAGAGGAAGAAGAATGAGATGGTAAGGCACGGAGAAGCTTTCTTTGTAACAACACGGCCTCACTGGTATTCAGTATCACAGTGGTCTAGTTGTCTGCTTCTGTTGGCCAAGATGAAGCTCACTCAATGTTTGAAGGAGGAAGGGAGGAAGGAGAGAAGGAAGGAGGGAGGAAGGGGAGACAGCCTCTGTGAAACTGGGGTGCAGCTCTGTCTCACGGCTATGTGTGCTCTCAGGAGTAGCCAGGGCTAGAAACGGGCACCTTCTCTGAGTACACGCAAGACCTAGAAATGGTCTCTACAGAGTTGTACAATGAAAAGGAAGGGGGAGGTGTTGGGGGAAACTGAGCCAGTAGCTGTCAGTTGAAAAACCTCCCTGGAGCAGTGCTTCCACGGAGCTGCTAGAATTCTGAGAAATGAACTCCTGTAAAGTTTAAACTCGACTGAATTAATTATCTCTATGTTGCAAGAACACAAAACAATGGGTTTCTTAAAGTTCAGAAAAGAAATGGCAAAAAACCCCAGAGGATATATACTGTAAGTTAACAATGCTCATTAAAGAAGTTTAAGAAAGAAAGAAAATTTATCACGCAAAGGAAAATGAAATTGGCAAGTGAAAACAAAACAGGGGCTCTCCTAAGAAGACAGAGAAAAGCCTGAATATGGCTTGGGGGACAAATCAAGCCAACTCTGCCTGGGTGTGGCGCACTGGCCACTAATGGTTTTAATGGTTGATGAAAATGAAAGAGAAAGGAGGGAGACTCTGCAACAGAGACCACGTGATTCCCAAGGACCCTGCGTTAAAGGTTTCAGCCCCAACTTGGCTCTGTTGGGAGGTGGCAGAGACCTAACAGGCAGGCAAGGGGAGAGGTTGCAGTGCCCACAGTGTGCAGTGCCCTCGACTAGGGCATCTGTGCCCAGTCCCTCTCTCACCATCTCTGTGTCCCTAGGTATGCAGGAGGGTTGTGGCAGGTCCCACAATCCTGCTATGATTTACTGCCTCACCATAAGCCCAAGAGTGATTATGGACTATAGCTTCCAAAACTGTGAGCCAAAGTAAACATTTTATCGGTATCAGTTGGTTACCTTCAAATTGTTTCAGCAATGGAAAGCCAACGAACACAGTGTCTGCACAGCAAGATAGATTTCCTGTCTGACCTCTTACAGGAGAGGTTGCAACTCTTGACACAGAAGACAGAAATGAGAATAGCAAGTTGATAAAATGAAAGTAAATGATTTTCAAAGATTAGGAAAACCTAGTAAATATGTTCATAAATGGAGTCATCAAGAAGGAACTCAAATATGAAGTAGAACAAGTAACTAAAGGCATAATTCAAAAGAAATGAAGTGTGCGTGAACAAGTAAAGGCAGACATCTTTGTCCAGGAAAATTATAACCTAGAAAATCCAACTATGTACAGTTAAGGCTCCTGGACCTCAGAAATAAGAATCCTTTCAACAGACAGGCTAAATGAACAAATCTTTCCATAACAGCCTTGTAAGAGAAGAGAGACTCCGGAAACTTGTCTAACATTGCCAAGAAAAATATAATCTAAACAGATGATACCTAGTCAACTCTTTTTCAAATGTAAAGATAAACTGTCCATAGGAAATTTTTATTTCTTTGAATACTTTTTAAACATCGCACCAAGAAATAACTTGACAGTGGGCATTTCCTTTGTGTGATAAATTTGATTTCTTTCTTAAACTTCTTTAATGAGCATTGTTAACTTACAGTATATATCCTCTGGGGTTTTTTAACGTGTGTTACGAACCAAAATTACATGATCATGCAGTTATGCATATATACCGTAAACTGTACACAGGTAACACATATGTACCCTTACATATATGGAGAATGTAACATATATGTACACTAACATATATGCAGCCCACATGCAAACATGTGAATGATCCCAGGTTCACATTTCCACAAAGAGCTCAATGGAGGATATGTCCAGTACTGAGCACAAATCTTTTATGGAACTCAAATCCACATAAAAGTGCATCCACTCTGCATTCTCAGATGCTCCTCTGAGTCCTTGCGAAGAAAGGGTATGTGTAGCTTACCCAGAGTAGGCCTGTGCCAATTGCTGAAAAAAGCAGAACTCCACGCTTACAATATGTGAATATATTTAGAGCACTAAAATTAAAATAAATATAACCAGCCATCACTTAATAGTGGAATTATATTCTGAGAAATGTGTCATTGACAATTTTGTGATTATAGCACATACTTATACTAAGATGGTTACGATGTCATTGTAACACATAATATTTTGGGACCCTGTCTTAGTCACTTTCTCATTTCTGGCAATGAGAATACCCAACACTCACAAGTTAAAGGAGGAGAGGTTTATTTGGCTCATAGTTTATAGGGGTTTCAGTCCATAGTCAGCTGGCTCCAAGACCGAGCAGCATGGCAGGGAGCCATGGCAGAGGAGAAATAGTCTGTGGCAAGGCAGGCAAGAGGCAGCATGCAGCAACCTTTCTTTCCCTTTTATTTCTTTCTGGCAACAAGTATATCGGTAATGACCTTACCATTACCCACATCCGATCAGTGGACTAACCCAATACCACACACCCACAATCCAGTCCCTCCTAACAGCCCTTCCTAGAGCACATGAAGCTTTGAGAGGACATCTAGATACACACCATAACAAACCCTGGACATACATGTGGTGCATCCCTGACATGTCATTTTGAGGCACATGACTGTATAGGTATTATGGTTATAGAACCCAAAGTCACATTCTAAACCTTGATAGCGAAGCGTGATGCTGCCAAGGAAAGCCATGAGAGGAAGGGCCAAGAACACAGGGCGTATGATGCTTTCTTTGCTTTCCAGGGTGGGTAGATTAGTAACAGAGGTATAGAGTTCAACCTACAAAACAGCAAATGGTTTTTAAAACCAGCAAGTTATGAGAATGAAGGAAGAAAGTTACCTATAATTTCTTCAGGAATATTTCTCAACCAATAAGAATAACTGCTTAAAGGATATATCATCATATATGGAGATATTTCTGGTAATCACAAAAATTCTGCTCATTATTGGCATTACTGGATGGGTCAAAAAAATGCATGTATGCTGCCGTGCATGTGGCAGTCACAGAGAGACAAATGTTTCTGTCCACTAAAGCCAGTAGGACTCCCACTTAAAACACCAGAGTACAGAAGGAATAACTTAACAATAGTGAACAAAGTAATAATTGAACACCTAGGGCACACATCCACGGAAAAACTAAAAAATAAAACACTAAGAGAAGAGACATAGTGTTGAGATAAATGGGCAAAAGTACACCAGGCAAATATAGTAGAGGTAGTTTATTTTAAAAACTCAAATGCAGTTAAGAGGAACACTTAAATGAAACAAAAGCCATCCTTTATAATGCTAAACTATGCAACCTACAGTGAAAATTTAACAGTCATGCACCAAATAACATTCATTAATATTCATAAGTCAAAAAGTCTGAAAGTATAAATAGAAAGAGGAAAAAACACTTTAAGAATAGGAGACTGCACTTGGTCTGTCTCAATTCATAGCTGTTCAAGTAGAGCAACAACAAAAAGGTAATTAGGAAGATCTAAACAAGACAATTAGTAAGGTGGTTGCAATTGCTGGGTGGTGAATGCTTCATCCTGTAGGCACAAAATAAACTTGGTTTTCAAGTGCTCAGAAAACTGTCAGGAAATATGCAAATGAGAAGCCACAGAAAACCAATTACAATGAACCCAAAAGTAACAAAGACAAATTTCTCTGATCACAGCACAATATAAAGAGAACTACACTGCCTAATGCTCACTCTCCAAAAATAAGAGAACTTCAACAGTTACAGAGAGCTTCCTCTGAAGCTATTCATGGATGAAAACTAAAATCTAATCCAAAATTTCAGAATGCATAAAGGATAGTAATGCTGAAAATGAGAGATTGATTCTACAAAATAAAGTAAAAGAAATAATAAGAGTCACAGAGTGGGTCTTCACTGAGGGAAGAATAATATACACAAAAGTTAATTTTTCAGAAGCTAGAGAAGCCATGAGACAATAGAATCATTTCTTTTAAAGTGCTTAAAGAAACATAATTGATAACTAAAAATCCTACATCCAGTTAAAATATTCTTCTGAAACAAATAAAAGATAATGACACTTTCTAGGTGAATGGGAGTTGAGAGAACTGACCACCAGCAACTCGTACAGGAAATCAAAGCTAGTGGCAGCTTATGGGGGCCCATCAACCTATAGGAAGGGAAGAATTGCACTGAAAGTGTTAGATAAGAAGATGAATATAAGATGACATTTTCCTTCATGTTTTCTTAAAAGATAATTGAGCAATTTGCAAACAAATCAATACCATCCTTAGGTTTGGCTTCTAATGAAGGGTAAATGGAAATTATGGAAAGACTAAGAGAAACAACAGGCATCCTGCAGCCACTGTCCCACGAGATGAACAAAGGAGGGTCAAAGTGGCCTTGAGCACCCGCAGAAGAAGTAAGAGACGGGCAGTGAGTGCCAGTGAAGGGGAAGCCTGTACAGCATGACACTGAGCATACGCTTTAGTACAACTGCTCGCCACAGCTGAGCCCTTGGGGAAAACGTGTGCACAGCTAAAGAGCTGGAAGACTGACAAGCCAAAGTAGGATGAAAAGGTCATCGTAAAGGAGTAAAAAAAAGTGAAAATAGAGAACAAATGGCAAAATAATTGGGCAGCTATTTTGCAGAATTCACATTAGTCCGTCCGGCCTGTTGCTTTGCATGACGATGCTGAGACTCTGGGTTCTTAGGAGCCACAGCGCCGGGGCCCTCCTCGCAGGCTGCGCCGCAGCAAAGCCTCACTCCTGACGCCCGTGTCCACCTTGTCCTGGGCGGGGGTGGTGTCTGGGGTGCCCTGCGTGCTCCCGCAGTCATTCTCCTCGTGAACTTCGTAACATCCCGGGAGGGGACGCCTGGAGACTGTCAGTATCCGGTTTCTCCACAAACGTTGCCCGCCAACTCAACATTTGTCTGCAGTTGTTATTATTGTATTATTACTATTATTATGATTATTATTAATTATCAGTACTGGGGATTGAACCCAGTGATTCACACTGAGCTACATGCTTAGCTTTTAAAAAAAAGTTTAAAATATTTTGAGACAGAATTTCTTATGTACCTCAGGCTGACCTCAAACTTACAGTCCTTCCCCCTCCTGCCTCAGCTCCTGAGTGCTTGGAGTACAAGCATGTGCCACCGTGTTCAGCAGAAAACATTCATATGTACTCAGAGTTAGTCAAAGAAGGCTGTCTGTCCTCATAAAATATGTCAGAACAGACAAGAGGTTGAAATCTGTGGTTCAGAAGTCCCCACCAAAATTCACATTGAAATTCAATGCTCAATTTTGGGTCCTAAGAGATGGAAATTTAACCTGAAATTTGCAGATTGGACCTCTAGGACCTCATCACAGCCACAGAGGGCCATTAGGCAGGGCCTAGTCCATAGGCCTTATTGGAAGAAAAGGACAGACCTGAGCTAGCCTGCTATGTCTCCCCATCTGTGCCCTGAACACTGCAGAGTCCCCACCAACAAGTACTTCGCCATCAAGACCACCTGACCTTGAACTGTGCGGCCCAACAAATGTTTATTCTTTACAAATCGGTACCAGTCAGCCGTCACAAAGGAAAGCAGACCGAGACCAACAGAGTCCGTCCTCTGACCACAATTAGATGGTAAAAACAAGGAAGATTAAATCAGGGAGCTAAACATGTCCCTGTTCTTAGAAATTAAAACACATACATGCATGTTTCTAAATAAACCATTTTCCAGAGAACTCACGGAGAAATCTTATTTCAAGAGAGTTATTATAAAAGAACAATATATCAGAATTCGTAGGATGCAGCTTTTGGTGGCTCAGTAAGATATAACATGTCTACATTTGTCAGAAATTCCTTCCTATATGTTTCCCATTAGAGTAGGCCTTATGCCCCTCCCCCCGTAACCTTAAGGAAAACTGCTTTGGGGGGCTGGGAGGGCAGAAGGGAACCATCAGCCACTCGGAGCTCCCACGAGTCATTGCCCTGTGCTGAGTCACCTTGGTCCTATTGCCCTGTGCTGAGTCCCATTTCCTGTGGTGACACTCCAGCCTCTCTGACTTCTGGTCCGGTGTGAACAGATCCGTGGCAAAGGGCTCTGGCTTCTGCAGGACCCAGACCATGAGGGATAGAAATAAAAGAACACACATGGACCCATGACTTGACAACCACAGCCACCTAGGCTGTGACTACAACTTTGCACCCCAGGTGGCCCTTGGATACATCCCAAACTCTAGAGAATAAACAGTCATTAAGATAGGCAGGATCTCATGCCTGCTACTAACAGCTGGACTACTTATCAACTGACACTTGACATGTAAGTGACTTTGTTTTTTTTTTTTTTTATTTTAGAAACATAAAAGTACAAAAACATATTGACAAACAGACACCCATTATCATAGAAAATAGTACAATCACAACTAATCTATAGACAAGGTGATATGGTCTCAACAGTAGTTGTTGCTTTATCCATTGATATCTTCGAATTGTAGATGTATGGACCCATATACAGACATGCAAATTTAG
>PVLD010033525.1:0-13568 GCA_004027595.1 Dinomys branickii
CCGGCTCGCGAGGCGGCAGGGATCGAGCTGGCTGTGCCCCCAGGGTGCTCGGACCCAGCCAAGCCCCCTCCCCGCGTTGAGCGTCTCTGGCTCCCAGCGTCTGGGGCTTTCCCGCGTCTCGCCACGGCAGTTTGGGCCGCCCTACCGCATCTCCCCCTGCAGCTCAGAGAAACACGTTCAGTTTGATCTTCCCAGCCGAGGTCCCGGCATTCACGCTCGCTGATGGCAGTGTTTGGAGATGGCAGGTGTGTTTCCCTGGACACTCCATTTTTCCCACAAGTGAGCTGGGATAAGGTTGAATGTGTGAGCCAGTGCTCCACACTGTTGGCAGGGATCAGGTCTTGTGATAGAAGCTATGACTTCCTGGGGCTTGGAAGATTACACATCAGAGCTGAAGCATGGACCCCAAAACATTAGATACTATCTCAGTTGTGTTATGCAGATTACTCTTTCTGCAGATCCTTCTCTCTGCATATTGTAGAGGCGATTTCAGGCCTCCTACCTAGCTCAGCTCACAGCACTCACCTACTTCCCGCCATTCTCACAGTCACTGATCCTCAAGTCACTCTCCTCTTCATGAATGAATAAAACCTGGGTTTGGCCTTGGGTTGAGGCCTTTGTTCCAGATAGCCATCATCATGGCTGGACTTAGGACCACATGGCTCCCCATAACTACAAATATGCCTTAGTGTCTTTATTCTCACCATGGGTTGCACTGGACGTGGTAGATGAGAATTAACTCACTAGAATTCCAATAACTTTTCATGGGATTACAAATACAAATTTCCTGGGGCTGTGAAGAGGACTAGGAAGGGCTCTCTATAGTTGGGTTCAACTTTGATATTTCCTTTTTTTTTTCGTCTTTTTGAGAGAAGATCTTCCTGTGCAATTCAGGCTGGCCTTGAGCTCACTTTGTAGCCCAGGATGGCCTCAAACTTGCAATGATCCTCCTGCCTCAGCCTCCCAAGTGCTGTGATTACAGGCATGCACTACCACACCTGGCTCAACTTTGATGTTTCTTTGTTGAATTTTTGTCTTGTTGATATATCTATTCATTACAGTGGGGTATTGAGGCCCCTCCATTACAGTTATATTAATGTTTATCTAATTTTTCATATCCAGTATTATTTCTTTTATGTAATTGACTATGCTGGTATTTGGATATATATTTATGATATTTCTTCTTCTTGGATTGTTCCCTTGATATGGTGACCTTCTTTGTCTATTCTGATCAGTCTTAGCTTGAAATCCACTTTCTTGGCAAATATAATAACTACCCCTGTTTTTCTTCCAGGTTCCTGTTGCATGGAGTATTGTTTTCCAATTTTTGACTCTCAGTATATCCATTTCTTTTTGAGTTAAACATGTTTCTTGGATCTAGCATATTGTTGGATCTCATTTCTCAATCCATTGTGCTGATCTGTTTCTTTTGATTGATGAGTTGAGACCATTCACACTGATGGTTATAATTGACAGGTATTGACTCGTACTTTCATTATATTACTTTCCTGTTTCTGATATTTTTTCTTTCCCTTCTATTTAATTGTTTGCCTTGCTTGGTGTATTTATTCTACTGAGACTCATAGAATTGTCTTCGTTGTTTTTTTCTAGAATATGTGTCAGAACTTTATGGAGTGCTGGTTTGATGCTCATAAACTTTTCCAGGTATTCTTTATCATGGACATATCTTATTTCTCGATAAATTTTGAAAGATAATTTTGTGCAGCGTATCAACGTGGCTTGGAGGTTCTTTTCTTCTAGGACTTGAGATATTTCATTCTAATCTCTCTTTGACTTAAGGGTTATATTAAGAAGCCTGCTGTGATTCTGGTGAGTTTCCTTTTATAGGTGTTTTGTTCCTTTTCTCTAATAGCTTTTAATATTCTGTTCTTACATTGAATTTCTGGACTCTTAACTATTATATGTCTTGGTGCATTTTTTTCTGATCATGGCTAATTAGAGTTCTATCTGTCTCACTTTTATGTATGTCAAAATTTTTTCATATGTGGCGCAGTTTTCCATATGTGGGAAGTTTCATATGTTATGTTATTCTTCATTACATTGTCTAGCAGCTGTTGGATTGATTTTTTTCATGGTCCTTACTATTTTTGACAGGTCTTTCATATGATGATTACTAAACACCACCCTGTCTTCTAGATCTGATAGTCTATTTTGACATTGGTGATTCTGCTGCATATACTTTCAATAGAAGTTTTAATCTCCTGGATATCATTGTGAATGTGTTTTATAGAAACCAGTTCTTTCCTGTGTTGGACGTTCATGCTTTCCATCACTTTCCAAAGCTCTTCTATTTTTTATATCTGTACCTGCTCTAGATTCACTAACCATGTTGTACATTATGGTCATCATCTCTTTAATTATCTGTTTAATTATTTCTACTTTGTTTCTGTCTAGAGACTTATCCACCTGGTTTGTTACTTCCACTACTACCATTTCAGAAAGTTCAGCTTGGTGGTTTTTGCTTTCTTCTATTTCAATGTCCCCTGGATTTGCCTTTGGCAAGCTGGAGGCCTGGGGTTGCATCTTGCTTCCATGTTTTTTTCTTCTTTGTTTGTTTGTTTATTTGCATTGAGGCTTGTAGATTACTTTAGCTCTATTACTAGTATCAAGACCTCTCTAGGAAATGACTACTTTTCAGAGATATCTTCTAGGCATAGCTATCCTTTGGCCTTTGAATCTGTCCCAGGAGCCCACTTCCTCTGAATATTAGGGTTGAGGGGTTGCAGCTTGTTTGGCCTCACACCCAGTGCTTTGGTACTAGAATAGAGTATTGTTTATGTCCCCCAGACAATCTAGGCATTGGCATAGAAGGAAGAGCAATTGATTACAGTATCTATGTTCTTGGCTAAAGCAGTACAACCCACAATAACAATATCATCAAACACAGCCTGGAAAATGACAAAGTGTGATAACTAATCATTTTCTACCTTTAATAGGAGGTAGTAATATAACAAAGTTTAAGACAAATCAGAAAGTTATATGTGGCAAATATCCATTCAATAGAGCATTTTACCCTAAGTGAAGAACGTTTCAAAGGGGGAAGAGGGAAAAAATAGAGAAATAAAATAGAAAAAGAATTTAGACACAAAGCTGAAAGGATAGAGGAAGATTATCCAAGCTTCAGGAAACTGGTAAAGAAGACAGAAGGAAAAGAAAGAATGAAAACTCAAAACTAGGTACAAAACAAAACAAAACAAACAACTAAAGCAATACTCACCCTCACCAAGAAACGAAAGTAAACAATTGGAAAGAAAAGAAGGAAAGAACAAACAGAAAATTAGAACAAAGAAAAACAAAGGAAAGAAGAAGCTGTTTCTCCGTGATTTCAAGCCTGTGGTTGTCTTCTGGGGTCTAAAGTTTTGTGACAGTGTCCAGTTCATGGTGTGACTCTGCTCTTGCTGGTAGACAACAGAGGCTTTTGAGCCATGCTGGATGATCTCAGTAAGCCAGCAGTAGGATTAGGGCCTGTTGTTGGTTTTAGGACTTTCAAATCTATAGAAGTTCAGGCTGAACCTGATGTCTGGTCATAGGGTTGGGGCCTGAATCATTTGCTTATAATACTCTGAGCATCTCGTGCCACTCTGACCATGGATGTTTCCTGTGATTGTTCCTCACCCAGTCACTGTGGTAGTTTAACACTGGAACCTCTGAGATGAAGCTGATGCCCAGCTGCTTTGTGTCCCGGGCTCAGCTGGTCCCCACCTAAAAATATGTCTGACCAAGAATGCTTTCTGGTGACAGAGCTGTCAGTTGGACTGAGGTCACTTATCATCTGTTACAGCACACAGCATCCACTGCTTCATTTCACTCCTCTGTTCTTCCCAAGGAGCCTCTGGAGTCTCCTGTTTTCACTGTGTCTCTGTAAATTCCATCTTCCTTTCTCATGCCTTGAGCTCAGGCTGGGGAGACAGTGCACGTTGCCTGTTACTTTTTCTGTGTTTTAGTTTGTCTCTTCAATTTCTCTGTGGGTTCCAATTTTTCCTTCACGTTCACCCTGAGTCCCAGGCATCCACCTCCCTCCTTTCCTTCCTTAAGTTGTTACTTTCTAGTGACTGGATTCCGAACCTATGAGAGGTTGATTTGTGGATGCTCGTCACTCTGCCATCTTCTCAGAAGTCCTCTCTTTCTTGGTTTTATAGTCGTGGTCTCTTCCTGTACTTGCCAAAGATAAAAGGATTTGTGTGTTCCATTTCTTCTTTGCCATCCTGTGGACTTCAGTATAATATGGTTGTTTTACACTAACTGTTATCACTTTTCAAAAACCCCCTTTATAATAGGTCTTTTAATTTGAATTCATTAACTCAGATAACTCTGTTATCTTTCCCAGTTTTTACCCAATTGAATAAAGGAATTTTATAGTGTTTAAAAATACTTTTTATGATTTAAATATAATGAAGTGCCCATAGACTTGTTAAAACTTGATACCCAGAGGTAGAAACATTCCTAGATATGTTAAGGCATTGGACTGGGAGGTGGATGGTTACCCATGCCCAGGCATATATCCAAAAGTAGGAAAGAAAATATTTAACTAGGAGCATGCCAAGGTAACCTCATTTCATCATAGGAGAAGGAGAAATGATGGGACCATTGAGGAATATATAATGTAGCAGAGGAAGCCCTCCAACCCCCACCCAGCCAGTATACTTCAGTTTCTTAGTTGCCCAAGTAATAGTTCCAGTTGCAGTTCCTGTTACTTTTGATTATTCTTAGAAATGGCTGGTCACTGTGATGCGTAGCTGGTCATTATGATTCAAACTGTAAGAACCAATCCCCAGCTGACAAGCTATTCTGCCTCTGTGCTTCCTGCTTGCTTATTCCATATGGACCCTAGATCACCAGAGATGAGGGCCTGATATTTTGGGAATGATCCTGATCAGTGCCTGTTGACATAAATAAATTTACCTCCAAATCCTGGCTGTCATTTCAGTGTTTCTCTTTGCCATAGCATCTGGTGCATTGGCCAGGGAGCCCAATCATGCTGACCTCTTTGGCCACAAGTCATGGCCTTCACGGACAGAGCAGGGACCTCTCCAGGTCCCTTGAGATTTTTCAAATCCTTTGGAGATCTGGAGGAAGATTTCTAGCTTCCCACTCAAGTGGTTCATGTTGGACCCCAAAGGGAGGAGGCTGCAATCTGTCTGTCTGTCTATCTATCTGTCTGCCTATCTATCTGTCTGCCTTTCTGCCTTCCTGCCTTCCTGTCTTCCTACCTGATTGTGTAAAACCCCCAGGGGGACCCTAGTCAATCAATCAGTCAGTCAGTCAGTCAGTCAGTCAGTCAGTCTTAGTTTGAGCAGAAGAAGAGCTTGATCAATTCTTGTTATTAAGGCCACCCTCAAGGAAAGAGGGGTTGGATGTTTAACCTTTGAGAAACTGCTGAAGAATGTGTGAGTGAATGGAACAGACATTGTTAGCAATATGCTGCTCTTTCTTGTACCAAGGTTCGGCAGCACTGATCATAGTGGCTGATTGGGTCCTCACTTGCAGTTCCATGGCAATCGGCATATGATATAATGAAGGACTTGCACTCTCCTTAGCTAAGTAGTATCTAAATCCCTGTGAGGGGTGTGGTGAGGCAGGTATTTGAATAGTCTTTCTGTGAGAGCACCCACCCTTTGTCTGTTGCACCATCGTTGAAGGGTACACAACACACACACAGAAAGTCAGAGATGAGAACTAATTAGTCAAAACCTAGTCTCTGACTGCAGCAAAAGGAACTATTATGGTGCTAAAAATGAAGCAAAAAAGAGGCGTACTCTTCCTGAGAATTCTATCTTGGCCCCTGTTGGCCACTGCAGTTGCCAGCATCTATAGCTCCACTGCCCGCTCCCCACTCATCTACTTCCAGCCAAGTTAACTGGTTCTAGCTATCTGTTGTGTGCACTGGCCATAGAGACCCTTCCCCCAAATCTTCTGCTTCACAAATATGCCCACCCTGGTCAGATGTCATCATCTAATGCTCACCTGAGATGACTGTCACCAATTTCTTCTGAGTTCCACATTTTGACTGAAGAAAAGCTGGACTCTCAGCCCTGATGAATGAGTTGCCATGGACTTTCCCAGAGGTTGCACCATGTAGAAATCTACAATCAGTCAAGTGCTTCTCAAAAACATCAAAGAGTGGGAATAAAAAGCCCATCAATATGTCAAAAGTCACTACCATTACCCAGAAGCCTGATATAAGATCTATGGATTCTAAAAAGTAAAATCTGTAAGACACAAAAAATTCTGACTGTCCAGACCCACCTCCAACTGAACCTCTCCTCACTCTGTCAGGCCTGGATGGATAAGACAGACCAAGCTCTATCAAACTGGGGCCCCAAGAGTCCCTAGTTATTACAAAAGTCAGCAGCAAAACTGTTACTCTCCTGGTAGACAATGGAACAGAACTCTCTGCCTGCAAAAGTCCCCTCTGTCAGAAAAAGATTACTATCACCAGGGCACTGGGGGGACTCTTGCTTCTTGTCCTGTCTTCTAGGCACAAACTTACAGCCTAGGAGGACATCTCACCAAACATGAATTCTTGTATAAGCTAGTCCCAATATCGATTCTAAGAAGAAACTTCCTCTTCAAGTTAGAAAAGACTGTCTCCTTTGCACCAAGCCAGTCAGCCTCCCTGTAATTTAACCCTCTACTTTCAACTTTGACTGTTCCCTGAGAGGTAGGTGACGCCCACATCAGCCTGAGACAGAAGAGCCAAATCCTGAAATTCTGAAAACTCTCCTCCCAGAGCTATGAGACAAAGACTTGCCTCCAGGCCTGGCCATCAATCATGCCACCTCACCATGACCCTCTTTGCTGTCAGATGTCATAGGAAGCACAAGCAGGCATCCAGCCCCACATCAGCCTGATAGACTGTTAATCATCTTGGGCAAGATCTCTGTGCCATCAACAGTGCAGTCATCACCTTGCATTCTGCAGTTCCCAGCCCATACATGCTTTTTGGACTGTCAATCAATTGCTTCAAGGGTTTGAGAATTGTCCCACTATTTTGAGGGAGGCCATAAGCAACAGACTCTGCTCTGGGACAGCCTGTTTCTCTGTCCTTTCAAGCCCTGTCACAGTCCTTCAAGAAAGAAAAAATGAGGTATTCAAAACTGTAAAATGTCTATAGACTATCGAACTGCTCAACTACATCTCTCCTGACTGTAAAGCCAGTTCAAGATCTCTGAGCTGCCAATGCTGCCATGATTTTCCTCTGTATATGTTGCCTCAGTCTTCTGCCACTCACAGGATGCTGGCACACCTGCCTGGACCTAAAGAATGCCTTCTGCCTTTCATTGTCTCCCATCAGCCAGCCCTCCCTTGTCCCAATTCTGGACTTAAAATTCAACTGACCTGGACTCAACCTCCCAGGGGTTCAAAAACTTGTTTACCCTCTTTGGAGAATCCCTCACAGCTGACCTCATTAATTTCCCAGCACAAAATATCACTGCACTTCTGATTAGTGATACCCAAGCTGCCTGCTGGAAAGACACAAAAGCTCTGCTGCAATACTCGTAGAAACTGGTTACAAGAAAGAAACTCCACAAATTTCTTGGAACTGCTGGCTTCTATAGTATATGGATCCTTGAGTTCACAAACATAATGATGTTTGCCCAAACTGCCAGCCCCTGGGAGTACCCAGTGGCCTATCTGTACAAATACTTGGATTGGTTGCTAAGTCCTACCTCTCCCTTTGCCTTCATCCTCTAATAGCCACTGTCCTTCTGATCAAGAAAGCTGACAAGCTCACCTTAGGTTAAGACCTAACTGTCTAAATGCCACATGCTATACTAGACATGCTGATTAACCGTAGACCCCTCAATCCTGCCACGTATCTGTCCACCAAGCTGGGCCTACAAGACAATGACTGAAAAATAAACCTCCTGACACATGCTGAGTACACCGTGTTTATGGATGAAGGTAGTTCTGTTAAGAATGGAGTCCAACAGGCTAGATATACTGTGGTCACCTTGGACAAAGTTATTTTGGCCAAAGCTTTCCTGCAACTGCTTTCTGCTGCTGTTTGGAAACCTGCCACTAACAACACCAAAACTGTGCTCCTAAGTGCCCTCTGGGAATCCAAATAACTGAAACATCAGCCCTAGCCAGAAAACTTTACATGGTACTCCCAGAAGATGCAACTTAATCAGAATTTGACACGACCCCCCCATAGGTTCTGCAAGCTAAAGCCACAGCACTGGTATCTATACCCCTGCCACCAGCTCGGGCTTCAGCACCTGTGTCACTGGTCTGACTTCTCCCCATTTAAAGATATACAGATCGACTTAGTGCTTCTCTATACCTTCTCAGACTGGCCGGAGGCATTCCTTATCCTTGCTGAGAGGGCAAAAATTGTTTGCAGAGTCCTACTGTGAAAAATCGTCCCTAGATATAGCCTACCCTTGATCACTGGCAGAGACAACAGGCATGAATTTGTAGCAGAAATAATGAAATAAAAACTACATACAGCATACAGGCCACAAGCTCTAAAAAGTTGAGAGAGTAAAATATAACCCTAAAGAAACAGCTTGTTACTAGCACCACAAAGTTTAGCTAAAAGATCAGCTATACCTGTAGGCAGTCCTGCACACACATGTAACCCAGGTGCATATTAACTACCTCTACAAGTTTCAGAAATCCAGTTTTATATCCACCATTACAGAGTTCTGGAGAATTCATCTGGACTACATAGCTTCTCCAGGGCTTTGAAGAGACAACACACTCAAAATCCTCCTCTGGTCACTCCAGAGGCTGACCGGTCCACACATGGCTGAAGCCTGAGGACAACATTCACAGGACTGCTTTATACCTCAATGCATCACTCCCTTCGATCCTCGCGCCTTCTCAGCGTGCTTACCACAGTCCATGCTTTGCCTTAGCTCTGTGGATGATTGCCCCAAGAGAATACAAAATAACCAGTAAGGCCCTTACAGATGGTAAATATTGGAGAAGCATCCAAAGCACACCGGACTCTCTAGATCGGACTGACTCCCTTACTCTTTTGTCAGAGTTAGCTTAGGGAGAAACCCTGTAATAAGGGAAACAAACCACAGACTCCTAGTGGGAATTTTCAGTCTTGGAGACCTCGGCTAGGACTCATCCTAGGATCACTGACCGCCCCACTGTTACTGCTTCTAGTTGGGCCTTGTCTCAGAAGATCACATGTAACATGCCAGCAAAGATTTGCCAGGGAAACTAAAAGAAGGGGGAAGTGTGGCAGAAGACACCCATCAGCCAGTATACAAACTTCAGTTTGTTAGTTGCCCTGGCAATAGTTCTGGTTATAGTCCCTGTTTCTTTTGTTTCTTAGAATTAGCTGGTCACTGTGATGCATAGTTGGTCACTATAATGCATATTGTCAGAACCCATCCCCAGCTGACAGATCATTCTACCTCTCTACCACCTGCTCGCTTATCTCATCTAAGCCCAAGACCACGAGAGATCAAGGCCTGCCTGGTATTTTGGGAATGATCCCAATCCTGATCAGTGCCTGTCGACAGAAATAAATCTGCCTCCAAATTCTGGGTGTCATTTTGGTGTTTCTGTTTGCCAAAGCAATAAAAGAAGCCATAGTAGAACAGGTGTAGCTGCTTTTTATAATATTAAGTGATACTTTCCTCTGGGGATTGTAATTAGGGAAGAAGTTTTTGTTCTAAAAAGTCCTGTCTCTATTATTCTTTGCATCCACTGATTTATCCAAGCAGGACTCTCATAATTTTTACAGTGAGCACACTCTCTACCTACCTACCTACCTACCTACCTATCTATCTATCTATCTATTGGTCTATCTCTCTATCTCTCTTTCTGTCTCTCTGTATCTACATCTATATCTACCTATGGTGGATATGTGCATTAAAATCTGTTGTTCCTTCTGAGTCTCCAGTATATGTAATACAGTATGAATTTGGTTGATGTATTCATTTGAAAGCTTATTGGTTCCCCTTATTTGTGTTGTTTTGATTTTGTCTTCATTGTTGTTTTGTTAGTTTTTAAAAAGTCTTTAAAATAAGAAAAGATAAAAAAGAAAGGTTATTGAAAACTGTATTGGTACTTGAACTGAACTCACCAGTAAAATGGTTCATTTCAGTAAAATGTTTCTTGGCTTCATTCAGAAATTAGCACTAAAAGCTTCTTCCAAATAAATCACATGTTAAGGAGACAAAATTTCTCTAATTTATGGGGAGCATTTGGTAGCAGTTCTTGCTTCTAGTGTCCTTGGCTCTTGTAGCTTAGTGTTTGTTTGGTATTGGCAATTTTCATCATCCATATGGATTTCAGTCAGCAGAAGATAAACTCTTTCCTATCTCAGCCGAGACTATGGAAATTAGGTATCCACTTTCTAATATATATCCAGGAGCATACATTTCAAGAGATATTATCAGAAGGTAGGCATTTATGGTTGATATACAATCCAGTTACTGTCAGAATAGCTTCTTAGGCTATCCTAGGCTGCAACGTACCTTATGGGATTCTCAATCTTTGTATAATAGCAGTGATTTCAAGATCACTAAACATCTTCCCACTTTTTTTTCCCAAACACAAATTACAGCTTTGTCCTTCACCTTTGCTCTGCTTCTTTCTCTCTCTCCCCCTTTCCTTCTTTTTTTAAGTAGCCTGCTGAAAGATTATAACTGTAATATGCTCAATATCAGCACATTCTTATATTGTACAGACCCAGGAGATATATTATACATAGTTCTTTAGGAGAACATTGTTCTATACCAAGCAGCAAATCTGTTTTTGTTACTATAGCAAATGTCTGAGCTAATCAACTTATAAAGAGAAAAGGTTTATTGGCTCTCACTGCAGATCTCAGGAGCAGAGTCCAGTATAGGACTAGCAGCACCGGTGTTTTGGGCCCACGGCTGCACCTCATGGCGGGGACACTGAGCGGCGCCACAACATCTATGCCATGACTAAGAAGTGGAAAAGCAAGAGGAGAAGAGCAAGGTCCCACGGTCCCGTCAAGGGCACGCCACCGAAGACATAAAGACCCCTGCTGGGCCCCTCCTCTCAAAGTTTTCCCTGAATCCAATAGTAATAAGCAGGGTCCCAAGCCTTCATTCAACACAGGGGGCTTCCACGACAGTGGAGATCTAAGTCCCGCCCTGCATAATAAAACAACATGAATTGGACAAATCATTAAGCTGAAATAAAAAAATAAAGACATGTTTTACTAATTTTTATAGCTAATTGAGCTTTTTGTAGGAAGTGACATTTGTAGGTAGGCTGTTTGCACTATGCAAGTCACAGCCATCTCTATTTACACAAGCTAGAAAATGCCCCCTGATTTTGAAATCATCCTCAGAAGCCGTGCCCCAGGGAGATTCACGTTAAAGATTTTCCCTGAAAGATTTAACCTCCAGAAATATTGGTGAAATCTTTAAATCTGGGTTTCTGGGGTGAAGTATTTAAATCTGGGTTTCTGGGGGATAGAGGCAATTACTTTGTCATAAATTAAAAAAGAAAGAAAAAAGGCCAAGTCACCATCAGGAGATAAGTGGGCGGAGGACAATATTGTGGCTGAGGTTAAGACCAGGGCCTCCCTCTGAACCTAATGAGTACATTTGAGTTATTGAGTAGAGAAGTGTTATGTAACTATTAGTCTTTATCATAGACTTTTCTCTTTTGCTTGGAATTTGGCTGTAGGTCATTTTTATTTGTGACTGTGAAAGTAATTCTTTTTCTAATTCTTTTTTTTTTATTTTAAAGAGAAAAGAAAGCAAAATAACAAAGATAAAAACAAAACACAAAAACCCATAAAAGTGATACAGAATTTCAAAAGAAGATGACAGGAAATTAACAATGGTTGTTACAGTACATATTGTTATCTTCAACGAAGTTGCTCACATTACCAGATATAAGAATGCAAGGTTGATCAAACAATTAAGAAGAATAAAAGATAATAAAAAAATTAGAAACAATACAGTTTCACTAATCAAGATGGTAGGAATTCAACAATGGTTGTCATATTGCATATTGTTGTCTTCAAATTTGTTGCTCAGATTACCAGATCTAAGCATGCAAAATTGGTAAAAGAGAGATTTAAGCATTAACTGTTCCTTTCAATAAACCAATAGACATCAGCAGTTCAGTTATCCCTGCTGTCCCTGCACCTACATATATATTTTCCCTTCCTTTTTTCTTTTTCTTTTTTTTAATTTTAATTTTAATTTTATTTTCTAAAAGTATAAAAGACAAACAAAGAAAACAATAACAACAACAACAAAAGGAAAACATTAACAAAAAGACACAAAGCAGCACAAGAGCTGTACAATCAAAATTGAATTACAGACACAGCGACAGGGAATCACCAATGGTTGCTGCACCACACATTGACAACTTCAAAGTGCATGTTTCTGAAATCACATATAGACATACAATCTTGATCAAACAATCATGAACTGTTCTTTATCATAAAGCGACACAGGTCAACAGTAGCACTAGATTAGCCATCCTGCATATACACACATAGATACATACCTGTCCCTTTCTTCCGTTTCCTCCTCCTGTGAAAAGAATTATTATGATCTGCATTGCAAATAGTGAGAGGTGTAGATATTTTTGGTTAACATGAATGGTTAATTCGGTAACTAATTTTGTTTTTTATGCAAAATTTTATCCCAATGCACTTTGTTTCTCTCTAATGATTCCTTCATTAAATTACCTAATTTATAACTTTACATGATGGACAGATATTTTGAAAAATTGAGATTGAATCTCTCTGGTCCTTCTTTCAACAGAAGAGAGCTGTCATGATGGTCATGCGTCAGAGCAACAGAACCTCTCAAGGTCTCAAGCCTTATCACTGACCTTTAGTGCTGTATTTTTAAAAACTTCAGCATATAAAATTACTCATTGCTTTTTTTAAAACTAGGAGAACATGTTTATTTTGCAAGTGAATTTTAATTCTTTTGTCTCAATTTCCTCACATTTTTACATAATCAAACTTTTTTCTTTTTTTTTCTTTTAAAAGTAAAAGAATGGAAACATTAGCAAACAGACACAAAGTAGCACAAGAACAGTACAATCAAAACTGAATTACGGATAAGGTGACAGGGAATTAACAATGGTTGTTGTATTACATATTGATAATTTCAAAGTATATGTCCAGGAAAACACATATAGACCTACAAGATTGATCAAACAACCAATTATCAACTGTTTCTTACAATAAAGCAACATGAGACAGTGCAACCATGTTAGCCATCCCGCATATATATACATACATACATAATTATCACTTTCTTCCTTTTCTCCTTCTCCTCATCTCAGTTGCTCTTTACTTTTGAGCAGTTTCCTTTCATATCTCCAAATTTATATTCCCATTTTCAGGTTCTTACACTAATGATACACTATGTTGTTTGCACATGCACATCTGATTTATGTCACTTATGAGTATGGTCTCTAATTGTGACCATCTCCCTATAAAAGCCTCAAGTTTGTCTTTCTTTATAGCTAAGTAATATTCAATTATACAAAAATGTCACAGTTTTTTTCTCCAGTCCTCTATAGATGAACTTTTGGGTTGCTTCCACAATTTAGCCATTACAAATTCTGCT
>PVLD010033526.1:0-13569 GCA_004027595.1 Dinomys branickii
AAGAGGAGCAGAAATGGAACTTTGGTGAGCACCTCTGTCCGGGGCACAGGGACTCAGCTGGCGTAGCTGTTTCAGAAATCACTGCTCTCTCTTATTTAAACACTACTACAACAGACATCATCCTCTCTATCCTCTCATTATATGTTTCAAAAAGATGAAGGAAAGTGCTAAATTCCAAAAGTGAGTGAAAGTTCTACTGGTAGGAGGGGAGAGAGGGTGGGGCTCACCTTGCTTTTCCAGCTCTGATTTCCCTGCTGCAATGAGGCCTGCCACAAATGGGGGGCAGTTACTGAGAAGCTGCTGCACTACCTCCTTAGCTTCTCGGTAGCGACTGAGCTTCTGACAGACGTTCTGGGCCCGAGTTCCCGCTCCTGGAGATGGCTTCCAAGAACCTCCTTGGAAACTCAGGAAATCAGATCCTTGGTATGCTGCGTATAAGAAGCTCTCGGAAGCCTGCCCACCATGCCAATTACATCCTATTGACATCTGAAATTCAAAGGGGTCTACAGTGGGAAGAAAAGAGAGTCAATATGGAAAGAATGACAGGGAAAACACACCAAATCTGGAGCATAACAGGATGAGGGGGGTCAGCGCTGGGGACCGAGATGGAGGAGAGAGTTGGCATGGAAAATAGGAAGGAAATTGGTAAGAAGTGATTCTGAAAATAAAAGTATTTTGAAATAATTGATAGGAAGCATAGATGGGCAGGCTGTCAGGATGATATGAGACTGATCTGGAATAACTCAAACAGCAGAGATGACATCCAGGTCATGGCATAAGAACATTCAAGCCACAGAGAGAGAAAGCAGATGAAGTTGTACCCAAAGGTAGAACAGATGTGCACACCCAGCTATGATATTTGTATATGGTGGATAATGAAGCAGAGTAGGGAGTGTGAGCCAAAGGGAGACAGAGAATCAAGCCAGGAAGGTGGATGATGGTCAGAGTCTTTATACCAGCTAGTATTCTGAAGATAGCCAGAGGTCTCAGAACATCATTTGGGAATACCACACTCACACTGAAGCTGAAACTGATGAGCAAACGTGTGTACTTCTAGGGGGAAGCTATGGGAGTATAGCTGGAATACTGCCTGGAGGTCCTTCAGCTCCTCCTTGCTAAGGTTTCCTTGGGACCAGGGCCTCAGAAATGTGGTGGTATCTGTGGTATCATTCCAGCCTTGAGTCTGCAGATCACCCAGCCAGGCTGAGCCATGGGACTGTACCCAGCTGTTGTTTATGAAGGAGGCAATGTAGAGCACACGGAAGATGAGAGGCTCTTCTGCTGCTGCTGGATGGTACATTCGTAAAGCCTGGGGGGATGAAACAGAGAGTCACTGGACAAGAGAGTATAAGGGGAGGCAGAAGAGATGCTACATAACAGAGGAGTTCAGAGTAAAGAAGAAGAAAGGATATAGTTACTGCACATATCCCAATAAGCTCTAACCCCTGCTCCAGATTTCTTGCCCAAAAATCAGACTGGAGGAAGAATTTGCCCCCTGTAAACCAGCTTGGAATGCAGACAACCTGAGCATCTAATAGAAGCATTGTTCCTTCATCCAGGTCCTCCCCAGAACTTCCCCTCCTTGTGTGCCCAACCACAGAATCTCTCTGCCTGAGCACTTTTTACCTGCTGCGCTTTCCCCACAGCAGACAAGTCCCTTGAAGAGCAGGAGGATGAGGAGCAACGTGGAAGCCTTGATAAGGTGGCCAGGGCACGGCCTTCTGAACTCAGACATCTGCTGTGCTTCCCTCACCCACTCACGCTCTCGTCTGTTCCTCTGCTGCACAGACTAACCTCTCCTCTGCACACTTCCCTACTAGAGAAGTCTCGCTGCCTCCCTCAGCTGCCTTCTCCACAGGTTCTCTCATTTCCCCTCCTGTCTCCCACTAGTGGCTTCCAGATTGTCTCCCTGCTCTTAGCTACATTGTCTCGACCTCGCCTATTACACCAACTGCTGCTAAAAGACTTCTCAAGTTGGACAAAGTGTGTTGCCTGCCACTGCACAGAAACTGTCAGCTGAGGGGCTGGGGATATAACTCAGTGGCATAAGTGCCTGCCGGGCAAGCACAAGGTCTTGAGTTCAAAACCCAGTACTGCAAAAAAAATTTTAAAAATTTTAAAAAATGAAACAGTCAGCTGTCTTAGCCCTTCAAGAAATCAAGTGCACACTTGGGTTCCCAGTCATCTCATCTGCGAAAGAAAGTGGTGCAATTTACCGGATGGTGCCCAGTAACCCTTCCCACAGCCTCCCTGCTACCTGCCTATGTGTGGTCTTTTCCTCCTATCTGCCACCTAAAATCCCTTAATACCTCTTCTTGGTCCTCCTGGTCTTCCTGCTGACTGCTTGTTTGTGCCTCTGAGTCTGATTGGATCTTCTCACATGCTCTTCCTGGACTGTGTGTCCTCGAGTCTCTCCTCCGTCCCTTCATTCTGCTCTTCTCAAAGTCCTTGCCAGAAGACAAGAGGCCTCCGGAGTGTACTTGTGCAATCCATAGGCAAATCTGTGTGCTCTATAGTGTAAAAGAAGCAACAATAACAAATTAATGACATTATCAAATCATCCTTTCCTCAGGTTCCCTACTCAAGGCATGAGTTGCTGTTAAGAAGTTCTATGAGTGGGCTTGACCTGGAGGTGGTGAACTGCCAGGAAGGCAGATTTTAATGCATGATGTAGGGGTATCCTGGGGGTGGGCTACCTGATCATAATTTTTCAGTGGTTTCTTCCTACTCAAAGAAAAAGGCATAAGTTCCAGAGTGAATTATAAGACTATGATATGCCTGTAAACTAATCTCCTGGACTGAATGTGCAAATGAGGAAAGCATATGTGTCTTCCTCACACCACTTCTAGGCCTAGTTTTGTAGACAGATGCTATTAGCATCATGCCTGGCCTATCACCAAAATGACAGATGTTCAAATGAAACCTCATGGCTTCATTCAGAGAGCAAAAACCTGAGTGCAGGTTCAGACCCAGAGAGTACTAATAACCCATGCATGAAGCTCAGCTCTAACATAGACAGGAAATCAGAGGCCAACTTTAAATTTGACACAATATGTAGAAAGTCTCCATGCCATGTAACTTTACCCAGTCACCTAATCATAGTTAAATCAGAAAATCAGATGACACATGTTTTGCTTGTTTTCTTCTTTGGCATTGGTATCTGTTATGTGGTGCTCTGATCAATAAGGACTATCTATATAGTTAACTATATGACACCCTTATCGATTAATTTTTAAGACCTTTAATTTGATTAAAATAAATATAATTACTGCTGATAAAAATTATCTCCTGAGTTTCAGTCAATGCATATTTTGTAATGATTTCTTCCTGTTGAATTTTGCCTGGTTACACAAAACTACATGTAAAGGAATGTATAATTATTAGAATGTTGTGTAAATTCCTACTAAAATTGATAAATATTAAACATGTACTATAACACTCTGATATAATTTGCTTTGAAGAGGTGCCCACTGGAGGTCAGGCTGCCCTCTGAAGGGAAGGTCTCACAGTTCAGACCCATCCTACCAGTTGGTCCAGCAAGAATGATGAGCACTGCCTGGGCACTCTCTGCCCTCTCCCTCTGGTTGGATTATGATTTTCATGGAAGACCTCTGAGTAATAATGATTAAAGAGAGAAAAGAAACCAGCCTATTGCTGGACAGTGGCGCCAGTCTCTCAGTCCTTCTGTTCAATCCTGGCCTCCCTTTCGGCCATCACAGGTCAGTGAAAGGAGTCACTGGAGAGGAGGTAATTCACTATTTTTCACAACCCTTAGGTTGTAGCTTGTATACTTTTTTTTTTCTACATTCCTTTTTGATTATACCTGAAAGTCCAATCCCTCTCTTAGGGAGAGATATTTTATCTCATTTAAATACTGTAATGTAAACGCACCCAAGTCAGGTACACTCTCTTCTCCTCATGGAGACAGAAATAAATCCTAAAGTATGGGCAACTAAAGGCAAAACTGGGAGTGCATTAAGAGCTGCTCCAGTACAGACACACCTCAGAGATTCTACTGTTTTCCTAACCAGAGATAATGTCCTTTAAAACCTGAAGTTAGAAAAGGATTATTACCTATAATTGATAACCTACGGGCACAAGGCTTTCTTAAGCCCGGTAACAGCCCATGCAATACTCCAGTCTTGGGAATTCAAAGACCTAGTGGGGAACGGAGATTAATACAGGGCCTTAGACTGATAAATCAGGCAGTGGTACCAATTCACCCAATGGTAACTAACCCATGTACACTTCCTTCCTCAAATTCTAGAAGATGCCAGTTGGTTTTCAATGTTAGATTTTAAAATGCTTTGTTTTGTATTCCTTTAATACAGATTCTCAGTTTCTCTTTGCCTTTGAAAATCTTCATGACCAGGCCTGCCAATTGACATGGACAGTGCTTCCCCAAGGGTTCAGGGATAATCCATATATTTGGACAAGTGTTTTCCCATGACTTGGCATGCTTTGAGTTTTCCCAGGTCACAGGCTTACAGTATGTAGATGACATTCTTTTATGTGCCCCCTTAGAACAACTATATAGCCAAGGCACCTGTCCTTTGCTAAATTTTCTAGCAGACAGAGGTTATAAGGACTCTAAATGTAAAGCACAACTTTGCAGTCTTGAGGTAAAATATTTAGGCCTCATCCTGTCCTAGGGAACCTGCAGGCTAGGAAAAAACAGAATTAAACCAATTCTTTCCTTCTCACAGCCCAAGACCCTAAAACAGCTAAGAGGATTCCTAGGAATTACAGGCTACAGTCACCTTTGGATACAAGTATATGGGAAGATTGCAAGACCCCTCTATCAACTTATAGAAGAGGCCCTAAAGACAGATACCCATATTTGAACCTGGGAACCTGATTCCCAAACTGCATTCCAGAAGCTGAAACAAGATCTCCTAAATGCCCCAACCCTAAGCCTCCCCACAGGACACTATTTCAATTTATATGTCAATGAGAGATAAGGTACGGTTTTGGGAGTGCTTACACAGAATTGAGGATGTAATCAACAGACTATAGGGTATCTGAGTCATGAATTAGACATTGTAGCAAAGGGATGGCCTGCTTGCCTTAGGGCTATGGCAGCTGTAGCTTTTCTAGTGGCAGCATCACCTAAGCAATTTAAGTAAAGATCTCACTGCATATATGCCTCACAATGTGGCAGGACTTCTGTCTTCCAACGGGAGCCTCTGGCTGTCGGACAGCTGACTTTTTAAACACCAAGCTCTACTTTTAGAAGGATCATCTATTCAAATAAAGACATGCTCCCCCTTAAACCCTACTACATTTTTGCCAGAAAAGTAGGAAACTCAGGCTGACAGACATGACTGTGAACAGGTAATCTCCGTACATATGAAGCTAGAGAAGACTTACTAAACACACCCCTTACGAACCCTAATTTGACCCTTTTCTGTGATGGCAGCTCCTTCGGGGAAAATAGGACAAGGAAGGCAGGATATGCAGTGGTGACTTTACATCAGACTCTTGAAAGTACCTCACACCTGGGACTAGTGCTCAGCTAATGGAGCTTTCATAGTTCTGATACTGTCCTCTCTATGGGAGGCCATTACCAGCTCCTCTTGCTGGAAGTCTTTGTTGACTATGTTCATAATAATCCTGCTGATCTTATTATTTGTCCCGTGCATACTTAATTGTTTCTTTGGCTTTGTATCCTCCAGGTATAAAGCTATATGCCGACCCAAGATGAAAATGCCCTAGGGCCTTTGGATAGACGCTCTGGAGAATATCTCTGACTGTGAATCAACAACTATGACGCCTTTTCAGCCTAAAGAAGCCAGAGCGGTCATCACCAATTATTCTCTTACAGCATTTTGGGTTACTTCTTCAGAGGAGGGAAGGTTATAGGCAGCTGAGTTAGATAGAAATATTATAGGCAGTCAAACAGGGCTAGGCCCTTGAAGGGGCCAATGGGGAAGGCAAGATACCTTGCAAAGGGAGACATACATGCTGTGGGCCAGACCTCAAGATTAAAGATTATACAAATGCACCTACATACCACCCTAGGGATGGACATCAGGGACTGATATTCTAAATAGGCAGCTATCACCTTGAAGTCTCTGACCTAGCCCCTTACAAGAAAAGCCCCTGTTCTGCATTCATGCCCACTTGCTACCTGACTCGCTTCCCCATTTGATCCCAGTTTAATCAATTTTACCGGAACAATTATACTTGTAATCTTGTTTGTGACCATAGTTTTGACCACCCCCCATGCCCACCTTGTGATTGCCATTTTTCCCCCAACCTTGGATGAACCTCACCTCCTGGTTTTGCTCTATAAAAATCCTTGGAAAAGGCAGGTCCCCTGGGCAAACCATTTGGACCCCCCTTCAGTCCCTCTCCTGCACAGAAGCTTTCTTTCCTTCTGTAAATATGTTCTGGTCTTAAAGAAAATAAAAAATAATTTGCTTTGAAGCTATATGCATTTATTTCCTAGTTTCAGAATTACTATTGTTCTGTATGTGAAGACTACCAGAGCCTGGAGTTTATTGACACGGACGATGGAGCTAACTCCCGCAGAAGGAACATTTTCTCTTTCAGTGTAGAAATGCATGCTGGGTACACACATATGACGTTCAGCGGCAACCGAAGGTGAAACTGCTAGAGCTTGGAGAGGGATATGTTTAAGAGTGACACAAAACCACAGTATTTCTTAGGTCTTTTAAAATACTGACTGCAAGTTGAGTATATGTATACCCTTTGTGACTTGGATGATTTCATTTACTGCTATGGTATAACAATTGGTTAATTTACCCAGCCAAATACTCAAAATGAAAAGCTATTAAGACACTTCCTGTTGAATCCTCGTACAGGTGAGAGTACTAGCTGATGACAGAAAGGCTGTAGGAAACAACAGCATCAGAAAGAAAAAAAAAAAAAAAAACAGCATCTGGAACTGGCCATCAAAGGAGGCAAACAACAGAGGTATAATCGAGAGCCCAGGCCCCTATCTGAGTACCTTAGTTTGGGGAGAAGAAGGTGATGGCAACTGTATTTACCAGCAGCTAATTAGGCTTCCACAGGCAACATTGTAGGAGTAGATAGTTGGCAAGTGGAAGCATGGTCTGACTGGGAAAAGAAGGCAGGAATTGCTTAGAAACTGATGCTCAAAATCTGTGTCATGAGCACAGGTGTGGCACACATTTAGTGGAGCTCAGATTATAGTAGTGCAAACTCGAGTCACAGAAATTTGGCTATAGATACATTCATACCCTATTTTGTAGGCACAGATGTGAGCCTGCGTGACACTTGTGTTTTAAAATTACTATACTGAGGTATGATTGATTTGAAGAACCACAAGTATATCTTGTAGAAAACTCCATGAAACCATCCGCACTATCAAAACCTTATAAAATGGGAATATCTGCTCAGAATTTTTATGAGGAAGACGTTAATTAACATTAATAAAGGATGTAAAGAGCATCTAGAATTTACAGGCTCAATTTAAATACTATTCAGTCTTCACCATAAATTAGATACTTCTTGTATTTGCTCTAATAATTAATAATTGTGTTAATTATTAATATATGATCCTTAGCCTTCACAAAAGGGGTAAATTTTCTATCTTACATTTTTGGCAATGATGCTCACACTTAGATCAAGACTATGGACAAGACTATGGACTATGGAATGCAATGTAAAACCACTTTTAAAAGAGACTTGGGTGGTTGGCTATTCAGAAAGAATTATGACACAATCCAAAGAAAATTTTGCTCTTGATAAACCAGTAAGATGATGGGAACATTTGCAAAAGAAAATGACAATAGTAAAATAGTATATAAGGAAAGCCTATGAGCTGGTTTCAGGTTAAAGCCAAATTTCCAACCATCTAGGGTAACTTCTATGGGTATCTCTGTGCTTTAAGCATGTGCCCCTGGAACCCAGCTGCCAAACACGTGTTATATGCTTATCTTTCTTCATCTGCAGGCAGCAAACTTGGAAGACTGGGCACCTGCTTAAGTTTATTCTGATTCACATGTTCCACCAAATTGGGTCACCTCATTCACTATGTGTAAGATAGCAGAGAGGAGTTCTCCAAGGCCCTGAATTAGTGGTGGATATGAATATTGTGTTCTTCTTAGCCCTGGACTAGCATATTCTCACTTGTACAGCAATCTCCCCCCACCTACAAATGCTATTTTAAAAAAATAAATCAATGACCATGAATATCCCCTCCATTTATTTTTCCAAACCAAACTCTTAGCATTTCTGGTATATTTGTGTTTACTGCAGAGACAGGTTTGTAATATCCACAAACAACATTACTTTCTGAGCTTATAGCAAGGTAGCATAGAAAAGCTATCTCTAACTAATTAAAAAAATGTAAGGCCCATGTTCCAAGGTTCCAACCAGAACAATATCAATGAAAAAACTACATCGTTTAGTGACAAGAACCTTAGGGATCCATTAGTATCTGGAAATCTATGGCCTATAAGATAGAGGTTTGTGTAACTAGAAGATCTTCAGGCAAGTCAAAGTTTAATATCAGTTGTTCATTTGACATAAATACTTTGAATCATCCAATATATCAGGCTATAATCTAGACAAGAGATGCAACTATGATCAAATCAGAAGAAATCAAGGATGTCACACTGCTTAAATTTTGAAGGATAACATTATTAAGTACAAAACATAAATGATGGGATTACAGCTTGTTATGGTTTGTATCTGCATGTCCTCCCAAATCCTCATGTAGTCATGGGGCAGGCTTCTAGACTTATGATTGATCCATCGTCCAATGCTGAAATTATGGCTGTGAGTGCTATACCTATCCCTGGGGTGGATAGTTTGCATATGTAATGGAGACAAGGGGGTTGCTTGCCCCCACTCCTCCCTTTTGCTCCTGTTGCTTTTGCTATCTTCTGCAGCCATGAACTGTTGCCCTCTGCCATGTGCCACCCTCCCTTGGAACTAGCCAAGTATGGATTGAAACCTCCACAAACTTTGAGCTAAGTAAACCTTTCCTTCCTTAATTCTGGGTGCAAGGTATTTTGTCTCAGCATCGAGAGGAAAATAAACAAGACAGAAGTCAATTTTGTTATGGTTTGGAGGATATTGCAAGGGGAACAAAATAATGCAGGACACATATTTTATAAAATTATTTATAATAGTCACCCAAGGAATGATACACAAAAGAGTGCAGGAAATCTGTCGACACACTAAGAGCAAGGAAACTAGCTGAGGGCCTGGATCCCACAGAAATGTCCTGCATGAGTCCAGCTGAAGACCTAGAGCTGCTCATAACAGTGCCTGTCACAAATCCAACTGGAGATCCAGAGTCCACAACATATCTTATGCAGGCCTGTTTCAAGGATCTGCTCTGGGAAGGACCAAAGTCAGTGGTGGAATCTAGGAAGTCTACGACAGCAGGGTGAAGGTCTGTGCTAGCAGACTGAGGGATCTACACTGGAGTCAAGAAGTGATGTGCTGGGCTGGGGATATAGCTCAGTGGAATAAGCGCCTGCCTAGCAGGCGCAGGGTCCTGAGTTCAATCCCCAGTACCGCCAAAAAAAAAAAAAAAAAAAGAACAAGAAGTGATGTGCAAAGAACCAGACCTCCTCTGAAAAGTACCACAGCATCCTCAGCAACAGTGATGTCCCAAACTCCTCTGATGGTCAAGATCAGGACCATTGGCTTTCCCCTCAGGAAAGCCAATGCAGCAAGCTTCTCCAGGAGACTGGCAGTGCACCATCTTCCCTTCCAGAGCCAGAAAGCAATGCTCAAAGTGAGGACCAGAGCTCTCCCAAAGTGAACTGAAGCTATTTTCAGTGCTAACAAGGCCTCAAGCTCCTTGGAGCCTGAAAACAGCCAAGTTCATCGGGAAAGCCAGCATACAAGCTCTTCCAACAGAACCAACAGCTCCTTATAGCTTCTACGAGTTCCTAGCAGTCTTTTCTCAGCTCGAAACAGCCTCTTAGTTCTCAAAAGCCTTCCTCTGCTTCCAACAGCCTTTCTCAGCTCCAAACATCCTAACTCCTTCTCCAGGTTTGCGTCTTATGCTGCTGGCAATAAACTTCAAGTGGGTCTCCCACACCCGGCACCACACTTACTCAGTTCAGCTTGGGGATATAAGTTGACCACCAGTTGTCATTCAACTGCACCATTGAATTAAATATTGAAAAGCTGTGAGACTAGAACATGACTGAGGAGTGGGTTGTTCTACTTTGTCTAATCCGAAAAAGGCTTTAAGAAGTTGACAGCTAAGCTGAGAGGAGGAGTGACATAACTGAGGGACAGAAAGAAATCCAGTGTCATAGAAGTGCACAGTAAAGGAAAGGTTGGACACGAAGTCATAGACGTTAGGTGGAGTCAGATACGCGCTTCAAAAATTGTTGTGACAAAAGAGCTCCACTATTTTTTTAAAAAAACTCCAATCAGGGTAAAGTTCACTCAAATGGAAAACAGAAAAACCCTCTTTCACTGCATGTTTGTGCCAGCAGTAAAAAAGTCTCCTCTGCAACTTGTTCGTTTGGAGAGAGGGCTCACAGTGGATAAGTACCAAAGGAAACTTCACTTTCATGATTTAAGCACCAAAGGAGCCCTTCCAACTCCCCTTCTTCCTGGTCCTGGATAGGCTTTCTGAAAATGTCAGATGGAAGATCATTTATTCCCAGCAGTGCAAGGACAGACTCAGTGCCTCCTCGATGAATAAAAGGAGACCTGGATAAATGATCACAGAACAATCTGATAACTTGAAAATGCCTCACATAAACTGAAGCTTACATGAAGAAAGCCACACAGTCTGCTTAATTATTCCATTCAAAGGAAAAAGTTCCCTTTGTTTTTGAACTCTGCACCCTAACAGCTTTCTGCTCTCCTACAAACTCATTCACATGCATCTCTACAGAAGTAGTCAAATAATTTAAAAAGCCATTCAAAAACAAAAGAAAAAATACAGTCTATAACATGACAATGATAACTGTAAACCAAGATAACAAAGAAAAGTAAACAAATAACCAAGCTGGCATTAATCTACTCTTTTTCTTCATTACCTGTCCTCTGGCTCTGCCCGTTGAAATTGCCCTCAAAGCATATATCCACTTCCTAATAAATCAAAATGTGTTTCTCCCGTGGATATGCCCATCAAAAAAGACACATATGGAAACACACACACCATCTCAGGTATAAGAATGCCAGTCCAAATGTGCCATCATTAGACCGGTGACATCCCTATGTTATTATTTTATTAAATATCTTGGAGATCCATAAACTGTGTAATCACCATGGAGTCTGAGGCATTCATGTGTCTCCTACCTCTGTTGGGACACACAGGGAGAGGGACCATTGTAATAAGTACACAGCCAAATGACACAGAATCATCAGAGAACAAATGGGCTAAGACTTGTCTGCATTTATTGAAAGCCATTACATTCAGGCAAATGCAGCAACATACTTTGCTCCAGGGGATGGCAAAGTGAAAACTCTGTGGTCTTTTTGGAAAATTATCAAGAAAGTGCAAGTTGACAACAGAAGAGCATTAATTCCAGCTGTGTCCTTCAGAGCGTGGGCCTCTGACTGTACACGGGTACATACACTTGAGTCCTACTTTCAAGCATCTGAAAGCAAGAAGAGAGAAAGAAACCTAAAGAATAGCTGATAGAGCAAAACAGGTGGATGGGCTGAGGAATATAACTCTAACTTCGGGAGAAGACAATGCCTTTAGCTAGACTATCCAGGGACATGTCTATTTAGCTGTGGAGAAGGACATTCTTTAGTTAATCTTTCAATGTATTGCCTTAGGTATAACTTAGCCTAGGTTGTTGTGTTCTGGAGGAAGTCTAACAAAAGCTAGGTAAGCCCTGGCAGGAAAATAAATGTTTTGCTGTGTTATGTAAAAAGGAATGGTGACATGCTGGCTATCTAGTCAAGTCTCACGCCTATGGTAATTGAGTTGTATTGTTCTTGCCAAAATGGTTGATATCCACCCGGTAGTCCAGGTGCCTCTTTTCTTTTATCTCAATAAAAGGTTACGGAAAGGGTCATTTGGGGCTGCAGACAAGAGAACTGTAAGCCCCCTGATCCCAGAATATTGTCTCTCTTGTATTTCTTTTTCTTCTTACTTTTTTATTCATCTGCAGGCACCTTGTTTTTGGGACCTGTTCACCCTGGACAGAAATGGATAATAGACCAACATTTAGAAAGAACCATTTGTGATTCAGCTTGAAGTATCAATGTTGATGAACATAGAAACAAAGAAGAAATAATATTTCTGGAAGATTAAAAGTAAATATTTGCAAATAGAACAATATCTTTGCAACTCAAGCTTTGTAAATCACATTGTAGCTTTTTTAGTAGATATGAATGATATTGAAGAAGCAGACAAGACTTTCATGTGTAATATAAACTAATGTCACCAGAAATGGTTTAGGCTTCTTTTCCACGTCAGAATTCTAGTTTTAATCCGTGGTTCTTGTGACAAGCAGAGCTGATGGGCTGAACTTCTGGGGCACCGGGTGTTGTCTTTTGAGGGGAAAGCAGGGGTGGACATACAGGAAGAGAGGACATTCTGATTTGAGCTGTGGGAAAGAGGAGGATCATAATCTCAAAAAGAGATGAACAGAAGAAAAGGGGGAGGAAAAAATAAAATACAGGAAATAAGAAAAGTTGATGGGGCTTAAAGAAACAAGCAACAAGAAAAGGCCTACCTCTGCATTTTGCGCCATGAGCCCAGGACAACAACATGACCAGGGTGAATGGCACACTCAGATACATCAACGTCAAGAGAATGGAGAATCCACCTGCTTGGACTAAATTAAACACCTCACTCCATCAAGCACTCCTATCACTTTACACTAAGGCTTCTAATGTTGCTGGGGAATGCTGGGAAATTTCAGCAGACTTCTCTAGAACTTTCATTTCAGTTCCTCCTGAATCACTGTTTCTCATCCACCACAACCTTCTTCCAACAAGTCATGAGATCCGTCCTCTTTCCTCTTTAGTACCTTTAATTCCCTACTTTCTGTTCCTTCACTTCTATCTGCTGCCATTCTGTACCCTTTCTTCTTTCAGTTCTCCCACTCTTACCTTTCTTGCATCCAGCATTCATACCAGTTTCCCCAGATCCTCACCCAAAATCCCTAGGTCCATCCTTCATAATTCACAGCTGGACCCTCGTTCTTTCTCACCCCAGTGGATGATTATATCATGGCCTCCCAGACTGCTGTGCTTCACTCGGCAAGACAGCCCAGCTGCCTCCCCTGCCGCCACATCCAGGGTCACTCGGAGATACCATGTCTCATCAGCACTGGGCAGGACGGCCCCTCTCTGAGTGCCCTTCTGCTCCTGCTCACCCCACATCCACATCACCCACACGGGCTTCGGGTAGAAACCAGAGACATGGCACTCCAGCTGCAGATGGCCCAGGGCTGGGGCCTCTGGAGAGCCAGGCCTCAGGCTTCACTAAATAGGAGAAGAGGAGCAGAAATGGAACTTTGGTGAGCACCTCTGTCCGGGGCACAGGGACTCAGCTGGCGTAGCTGTTTCAGAAATCACTGCTCTCTCTTATTTAAACACTACTACAACAGACATCATCCTCTCTATCCTCTCATTATATGT
>PVLD010033527.1:0-13572 GCA_004027595.1 Dinomys branickii
TTAGTTTTCAAATCCTGGCATTCTCTTTGGACCTGTTTCATTATTGGTAATTCATTCCTGAATTGCTCTTGTAAGGATTCTATTTGTTTCCTATTTTCTTCTAGAATTTTGTCTATTTCTCGTCTGTGTAGATGGAGCATTTCTTCCATCATTGTTTTCATCTCGTTTTTTATCTGAGAAATCATTGTGGGTATGTGGGCTATTTTTGCTTTAAGCTCTTTCATGGCCTGTTGGAGTTGTTTAATTTCGGATGCAATCGTTTCATATCTTGAAGTTATGAGGCTTCCTGATTCCCTTGTTTCTTCCTCTTCAAAACTTGTTCTGGGTGGAGTTGAGTTTTGAGACTGCGTTTTGCTCCTCTGTTTTCCCATTTTTGGGTATCAGATTCAAAATGTGGAGCTATAGTTTCCAAAGACAGTTCAGCAGGTGAAGGTCAGCTGCAAAGGCTGCTCCAATGATTCCTTCTCTTTGGGAGAATGTCCCTTAAGCTGTCTGCTGAGATTTCTGCTTCTACTCCCTACCTGGAGACCTGGCTGGGGCGTATAAACAGCTCGCCGCCCCAGGAGTCTTGCAGACAGGCCACTCAGGTGTTCCTCCCTGGGTGGAGCTCCTTCCCCCCTCACAAATCCCGTCAGGGGGCCTAGCTAGATCCTCCTACCTGGGAGATCCTGCAGTCCTTAAAGCTGCTTTGATGTCACTCGCTGGGCAGAGCTTCTTCCTGACTCAGGAAAAACCGGTTAGAGCACCCAGTCAACTCACCCTGGGATCGTGCAGACAGTAATGCCGTTCAGATGTATCTCCCTGGATTGAGCTTTTTCCCGACTCAGAAATCCTGCCGATTGCAGCTGCTCCAGTTCGCGCAGCGCTGGCTGCGGGGGCGGGGCTCTGAGCGGGATCCCGGACCGCTGCCCAGATTGGCGCAATCTGTCCCAGTAGCGCGTTCTCTGAGTTTCCTCTGCTCTGCTGCCTCCAACAAATCCTGGTTACAGCCGCCTCCGATCCGATCGGGTTCAGGAGCTGGAAGTGTCCCTCCCGCTGCAATCGCTCTCTCGGCTGTACGCGATTTGAGCTGAGCTGCGGCCAAAGTGCAGCGCCAATCCCTCGGGTGCCCAGCTCTCAGGATCTGCCCACTTCTCGCCACGCGGCTTGTCCAGCTGGCCCTTTAATGCTCAGGCCATAGAGAGCAGCCCGATCAGTTGGAATTTTGCATCCACGGACCGGGCACCTGCGTGCAAAGGGTCGATCTCTGCGAGAGATTCCCTCTGCCGCTCACCTGGTCGCCATCTTCCCGGAACTCGACCTCTGGATCTAATCTCAACTACATACAGACTGTAGCCTCAGGCATCTCACTTCTGGGTGGATTAATTTAATACTTTATTAGGAGAAATCCTTGAGCAGTTGCACCCTGCTTAAGTACTCTCCCCCCTTCTTCTGATAATTAAATAAATATGGGCCATCCAGAAAATTTCTTGGTCTTAGCTGTGAGAGAATCTTGAATTCTGTGAGAGGATTTGACCCTCCTGGAGCCTTGAAATCATTCCATTTGCCTCTATTTATTTAGCCTTCACTGTACACTCATTCAGGGGATTGTGAACCTGATCAGCCCACAATAACTAAGGGTTATTAGTAACTTGATAAAGCAGCAAGATCCTGACAGCAAAAGCATCTATTCTTCTTTGCCTTGATCAACTGGTCACCCTGAATGTTATGAAATTAGGCTTACTCTGTCTCACAGAAGCATGGTTTCCCCTTTTTAATCATTTTAAGATCCATTAAAGATGAGATAGGGAAAGTATTGAGGCTTAAATACTTCAAAAAGGCAAGCTCTCAGAGCCAGGAAGCTCCTGCTATTTCCTAAGCTCTTCCACTTTTCCAGAATCAGTCCCTTCTTTCCATTTTCACGGTCATCTCATTAAAACAGTTTTCTGTCAATTCCATTGTTTCTGTTTTGGATCTGCTAAGCCTGGGTTTGGTCAGTAATTTTCAATTCAGTGACTGTCAGCCATTCATTTACCCACTTATTCAATAACTCCAGCATCCACTGTTTTCCTATTTTGCACCACGAACTGAATTTTATGGAGAAGCACACTGTAGCTCAGGAAGTAAATAACTTCTCCAATGCCAGTAGCTGCTAGGAAAGAGAACTGTGATGAAACTCCTCAGAATTTACCTTATTCTTTGTATTCAATACATCTTATTACAACATCTAGCAAAAAACAGTAAAGCGGTGATAATCCACCTATAATTACTGTTCATTTCACTCTTCAGTGGACCTTTTCCAGCTACATTATTCAACTGGCTGCCAATTTACCTTATTATATAACTCTGTCTTTATTTTTTTCTAGTCAGTATGCCTTTTATTTAGGAGGAGGAAATGGATTTTGGGTTGGAGTTTGGAATGATTGATTTACAATGTGCTATGCCTTAATTGTAAGGGTTCCTTTTTTTAAAAAAAAAAATAACACCTGATTTGGGGTTCAGAAAAACCATGTCCCACAGACTGGTGCTTTGACATGCAGAGAAGTCTTAGCACTTGCCTTTGAACAAGGTCCCACAAACACAGGGAGAGATTTCTCTGCCCTCCTCCATGCCTGTCTTATAGCTGAGAACACAGCTGTCATCTGCCCCTTCTCTGAGGGCCTCTTTACCTGTAACAGGAGACAGAGGAACGTGACCACACCTGAATGACCATCCTCTCAAGATAATTTCCATCTCTCAGGCTCAATCAAATTCCAGAAAGAATAATTCACAAGTAAATTATGGTCCCCCAGGTCTACTTATTGTCCCTAATAAACATTTATTATTCTAAAATTGCCTGAGCCCCTTCAGTCTCTTTCCCCAAAGACGGTCTTATAGAAGCTTGAACCATCTGGTCTTTCTTAGAAGCTGACACTAACACTCCAGTGTTTGTGCACATTACTGAAGTATGTGGCTTTTCTCTCTTATTAATCTGCCATCACTAATATCTTATTAACCTGTCAGCTCATTTCAGTGAACCCTCAGAGGATGGAGTGAGAATCTCTACTTGCTCCTGTACCTGTGGAGGAGGATGAGCTTTTTACCTCTATCTCCTTACAAATTAAACTGACAAAACCCAAGCCAAGCCAAGCCAAACTAAAAACCAAAAAAGCCCAAATGAACAAGAGACAAAACCCAACGTAGTCATATTTATAAGCACTGGCATTAACAAAGAAATGAGATTCAAGAAGGCAGAATTTGGGATTTGTGGATTATAGTAGGCTAGACAATGGGAAAGAGATTTTAAACTTCCTGGGTAGGGGAGGAAAATTATGGGAAAGTAAGAGGAGAAAATACATGATTAATTGGCTACTTACTCAGGTTTTTTCACAGGTCATTATCATTATAGGTATTAGGAGTAGTCTCTGCAGTTTACATAAAGAGAAAAATCTTTCCTAGGTACACTTCAGACATTATTAATACTCAGAATATATAAGGAACTCAAAAAATTTGACATCTAAAACAAACAAACTCAAAAATCCAAATAGCCCAATCACTAAATGAATAGACGAGTTGAACAGACACTTCTCAAAAGAAGTACAAATGGCCAGTAAGTACGTGAAAAAATCATCAACATTCTTAGCCATTGGGGAAATGCAAATCAAAACTACTGTGATTCTATCTCACCCATGAAAGCGGCTATCATTAAGAACAGAGAAAAGCAATACTGTGAATGCTGATGAGGATGTGAGAGAGGAGGGAAGTTTTCTACACTGTGGGAAGATAAATTACTGCAACAATTATGAAAATTAATATGGAGGTTCCTCAAAAAACTAAAAATAGAACTACTATTTGATCCAGTGACATCACTCTGGTAGGTCACTGAAAGAAAGTCAGCACATCATAGAAATATATGTATATTCATGTTTATTGCAATATAATTTATAATAGCTAAGCTAAGGAAACAGCCTAGGGGCCTATCAACAGATAAATGGATAAACAATGTGATACATAGACATAATGGCATATTATTCAGCCATTAAAAAACAAAATCATGTTGCTTGAGAGAAAAGAGATGAGACTGGAAACCAGCATGCTAAGGAGAGTCAGCCAGACCCATAAAATCAAACATCACATGATTTTCTCATATGAGAAATCCAGAAAAAAAATCAAAGGGACAAATATGTCATGAAAGTAGAAGAAAGACTCTTAGAGAAGGAAAAAGCATTCAGGAGCAGGCTGGCACAGGGGAGGGAGGAAGAGAGAGGAGGGACCAAAGTGTGTCACAGGCATATATAGCTGTGCCAGTATGACACCCACTGGTGTGTATCACTCATATGCCTCAGTAAAGGGAAAAAGGAGACACTTCTCTCCTGTTTTTAGACAGGATAATTGAAGGCAAAGGACTAACTGGTGTTAGCACAAAACAACCCTTATGCAAAGGAGCATCCTGTAGGGTGGCATATTTTGGTACCCTTTATACTTAAAAAGCTTCAGCCTGTAGCACTACTTCTTGGACATTAGTACATATTATTTCCATGACTGTTTATTTCTTTTATAAGGGAATAAACTACTTAAGGGGAAAATAAAATTTGTCATTGAAACAAAAAATGTGCAATATAGAAGCTTTACTTATATTCATAATGTAGTGTCACCATCACCACCATGTAGTTCCAAAACATTTTCATCTTTCCGGACACTCTGTATCATCCACTAAGCAGTAACTTCCTACCCCCTCATCCCTTCAAATCTTATAGTACTTTCTGTCTCTGTGAATTTGCCAATTCTAGCTACCTCCCTCCTATATGTTGAATAAGGCAGCATTTATCCTTTTGTGTATGGTTTCTTTTACTCAGCAAGATTCATCTCTATGGCAGCATGGTGTCAGAATTCCATTCACTTTAACAGAAGAATAATGATTCATTGCATGGATATACCATAGTCTGTCTTTGTATTCATTTACTGATCTGACTTTTAGTTTGAGAAAACTGTCATTGAAAGTAAAAAAGAGCATTTTCCCAACAAATGAAAAGGTAGCTGTTCCTTTCTGTTGTAGAGGATGTGGTTGGTAGGTATTAGTGCGAAGCTGGTAACAGAGAACACACAGATGGCTTTCTCGTGCTTGGCACAAGAACCAAATAAAACCATTCTCTACCTTAAATATCCAGGTGGTAACTTCCCTCACACCCGTACTCAACACGTCCCCATACTCTAGAGAAAACACACTATCCATGGCCTCAGCTTTGTGTGGTAAATGTTTATATGGTGAAATGTCTGCAGTTGAGTACATTTTATGGGAATCTGATTTTTAAAAAATAAGAAACTTATGCAAAATCTATTTTTTAAATATCAAGTAGAATAACTTGAAGCCTTTATATATACCTGTGAGCTAGCCTAATGTAGAAAAGAATGTATAATCTGTTCCAGTTGCTGAATATATATGATAGTTCTCTGGAGACCAGTGACATAAACAGGGCTTTTTCCCTATCTACCCCTCTGTTCTTGTTTATCTGTTATGATCCCCCCCAGTCCACTTTGTTATTTATCCATTGATTGGTTAATTAATATGGCACAGAGTAACCAATCATTATCATTAATAAATTAATAAGTTTACAATAATTATGCAGTGATAAAATTAATTACTATTGACAATTTAATGCTTTATTGTAGGTAATTATTTATTAATAATGAAAAATTGGCTCCTCTTAGTTGTATTTACTCATGATTATCTAAAATGCTTCCAAACAGATATGACTGATGCATCCACTGTCTTTATTCCTAGTCAGCCTAAGAAATGGGGCTTTTAGTCCTGGAAACGTTAATCGGCATTGGTAGTCCCACCACGGAGGTACAGATGGAAGAGTACAGAAGGATCCTCGATCAGTGTGTAAGTCCTCACTGTTAGTCATCTCACAGAAACATCATGCATCCCACATATAGTTAGTAAGTAACCCTGTACGAGCTTTTATAATGGAGAGTTTTTTTTTTAACCTGATTCAGTCATTTGATTCCTCCCATAAATTGGGCCGTCCAGTGATGTAAGTGACCTGCAGAAATTTTAAATTGTGGAAGGGGATCTGAATCCATAGCTTCACTCCGACAACCCTGCTTCTTTCCTTCTCCTCTGAGTAGTCTGCTGATGCTGGGCAGCTTTGAGGAGGAGGAGGGCACAGAGCTTTGCAAAGTATATTGGAATTCATTGATGAAACTCCTTTAGGTGTTGAGAAGCCAGTAGCCTTTTCAAAGCTCTACTCACCTGGGCTTAGACTGCACATCCATGTGGGCAGAATTTACACTTGTAACTCAACATAGTGGGTCTGACATTCAACATGTACATTCCTAGTACAAACAGCTAAGTTCTGCTATTCTTTGCAATTATTTGGTTGTAGTTTGGATATTAAGCTTATGGTTATATGTCCAGGCTTAGTCTCCTCTAAAAGTGGGCTTTGCTGTTGTGTGGAGTTCCTGGAGCTGCTACATGCTGGAGTTGGTAAGGGAGGATCCTCCCCTCACATATTTAGAGGGAGCATAGCTATGCCAGCACTTTGACTTTGGACTTCTGGTCAGCAGAACTGTGACCGATCATTTCTTGTTTAAAAGCCCCAACCCCCACCCGAGTTGTGGAACTTTGCTACAGCAGCCCTAGGAGACATGCTCCTACCAACACAGGCAGAAACAGAGATGCCAGTGGGCTGATTCAGGGAAGCTTTGTGAGTGTGCTCAGGCTTCGGCCTTGGGCTTTCCTTCCAATGTCTTGCTTCAGGGTGGTTGACAAAGGGAGGGTTGGTATGCTAAGGCAACTGCTATTACAACCTTACCCGAGTCACTCCACAGCATCCATGACACCCATTGTGCAGACTATACCACATCAAGTTCATTGGTAAATGTGTCGTTAATCTTCCTCTCCTAGTTACCCCAAGTACCACTGATGAGTTGTAATTTTACTGAGCTTCAAACTCATATCATTTTGCTTGTACCTTTCTACTGAAACTTGGCTTTCACTTGATCCAAGCCAAAAGGTCGAGAAGCAATATCAATTCAATTAAACCATATCTATACTGCTTTTGTATTCTCTTCTTTTTAATAGTTTTAGTTTTATTAAGCAGGTTATGCATTTTAATTTTTCCTTTTAAATAAACAGATTTTTAGAACCATTTTAGGCTTATAGCAAAATTAAGCAGGAAGTACAGAGCATTCCCAGAAACTCCCTGCTTCTATGTACACAGAGCTTCCCCCACTGTCAACATCCAGGTGATTCATTATAAAAGGCGAAACTTGAAGTAACCCATCGTCGTTACCCAAAGTCCATAGTCCAGGCAAGGGCTTACTCTTGGGTGGTGTCATTTTCCTCTTTACGGTGTATTTTTTTTTTTTAACATTTTAAGTACTATTATTTTTTTATTTTTTATTTTAAAAATTTAAAAACTGACAAAACAACAATGAAGACAAAAATCAAGACAACACAAAAACAACAAAATGATACATGACCTCAAGGAGAGCTGGAATAGGTGCATTGCTGATGTCTGTGGGTTTATTGAGAGGAGCACCCAATGCTTAAAATTTTCTTTTTTCTTGACCAATTTTGCACGCTTGAATTTGGTAATCAGAATGACTGATCCAAAAACAATATGCAGCATAAGAACCATTGCTGAACTCCTGTCATCTTGGATGGTGAAGCTCTGCATCATTTCCAACTTGTTTTTTACTTGTTACTGTCATTGACTGTCTGATCAGTCTTACATTCTTATGTCCGGTGGACTGAGCAACTTCGTTGAAGATAACAGCATATAATATGGCAACCATTGTAAATTCCTACTATTTTGTTTTGAGTACTATTATTTTTTAATCTTCTCCAAGTCCTGTGATATTGGGAAGGCTTATGGTCACTTTTCTGCTTTAAAGAAACTCAAGCAAATAACTAAAAGAAGTAGGTCCAAGACTCAGACCCACAATTTAGAATGCCAGCTCTGGTGCAGTGGTGCTGTCTTATGAAATTGTGTTAGGAAGTTGGCACTAATACATGTGCATGTGCACGTGCACACACACATACACACACACACACACACACACACACACACACACACACACACACACGACACAGTGGCTGTTGTCAAATGTTTAGATGTCCTGCACAGTACCAACATACATTGGGAGCTTAATAGCTATTTATTATATTTGAGGTGAAAGTCTTTTGACTCAATACCCCACACTCTGTCCTAAAAGTTCATTCCAGGCGAGGGTAATGAAATTTTCCCACAGAGCCCCAACTCTATTTCTTTCCCTTGCTTCTGAATCTCCCTGGGCTTTGAATACATGGCTTACTTAATCCCTCCACGTGTTGGTAGGCGGGCAACAGTGAGACTTCATCAGTTTCCATGCAAAACTGACCCCAGGGCTGGCGGGAATAGCTGGGAGGGCCACTGGCCATACATTGCCTGCCTTCATATCTGGGACAAACACCTGTACTGGAGCAAAACAGTACGCTTGGTTCCTAGTGCACCAGCAGTAAAACTGATCAAAGGTGTAAGAGAAGAGGTAAAAAAAAGAACTCATCAAAGCCCCTCAGAACAGCAGGGGAATTCAATGAAATCAGCTTCTAGTCCTTTCACACTGGTGGTAGCCTGCTTTACGATGAGCCACCAGTTCTGCAGCTGTGCCTCTGAAGGATGACTCATCAGGGCATGTGCTGGTGCTAATGCAAATGTCAGCCCCAGCCCCTGCCATCAGCTAAAGGTCAGCAAATGCATCCTGTCCTTCTAACTGTAGTGACAGGTCCCAAGAACAAGGTGCCTGCAGATGTAAAGAAAAGTAAGAGACAAGAACAATGAGAGACAAAGGTCTGGGACCAGGGGCTTACAGCCTCTCAGACTGCCGCCTGGATTACCAATCTGTCACGTTTTATTGAGCCTGAACCAAAGGCACAGATTGCACAAATGAGTGGATGCCAAACGTTTTAGTAATTAAAGCTTATCCTTCTCCAATTCTGCTTCCCATGCTGCTGACAGTGATCCCCAGTGGGCCTCCCATACCCAGCACCATGCTCACTCAGTTCAGCTCGGGATCATAAGTTGTTGATCCATCCCTGGTCAACTTGATAATCATACACATTTGCTTTATCCATGGATTCTTATCGTCAGGTGAAAGGTTTCAGTTCATTTTAATAAACAAATCTTTGTGTGTCCTCAGTGCTTTCTAATCAAAGTATGTCCGTCTCCACAGAGTCCTCCAGTATTTGGGGTCTATGGGGGCAAGTGGGTACCATAAGCACCTTCAGTGCCAAGACACACCCATCCATCTGGCCTCCACGGGCCAGGTGGTGGCTCCAGAACTGTTTCAGGAGGCAGAAGGTCCCCTGCAGTGGATGAAGATGCAGGCAGGCATTTTGTTGGCCTGGTGAATATGGTCTATCTTCTGAGTTATGTTCCCTGTCCTGCAGGATAAATTGTTTGCTCGCTCTTTCTTCCTTTCTTGAGCACAGCATCCAGGGTAACCACACGTCCTCTGAGAGATGAGAAAAATGAGACCAAGAGATCGGAACCAAACTAGATGTTACTACTGTGAGAACACGCACAGTGTGTCTTCCTCAGTGAAGGGGACCCTGGGAACCGAGAAGCTCCTCCTCCATCCCACCCAGTATGGTTTTGTCTGAGGCAATCTCGGTTCTCTGGGATCTCATTCGTCTTTCCTTTGGTTCTCCCTGTTGATCTTACAGCTTTGCCTTTTTTAAAACTTTAACAGAGCAGACAAATAGTAATGGGAAAAGAAATATGGCACAGATGTCCCCGGCTGTCTGTCAGTGTTGTAGAATTACATACTTTCAGCTGGTGGCTTTGAGGAATGATGACAAACAGTTTTCACCAACTTCTAAGAATTAGATTATAGGCAGTTGGGGATGGCTAGGACTGAAATAATAGTGCAGCAACCTGCTCAGGAGATAGTACTGGCCACAGGAGTTGGCGTGGGGGAACTCCTGTCCTGTGGAAGGGCTTTACAAGCAGACTGGGACCGCACCATGCCCGTCAGGTCTATTCTCACTTTGCCAGGGAGAAGTTTCTGGAACCCAAACCTGACCATGCATGTTATAAATTCTGTAGATTCATTTTTAGTTCTCAGATTCAGCAGGTTACATGAGACCCCTCATGAATAGGCTCTAGTTTATTTCTATAGCAGGCTACTCACAGCTGCACAAATAGCCAGTTCCCTTTGTTTGTCCCAATTCTTTTCTGCCTAACTTGTACTCCAAGATTCAGGCTTTAGAAGATTTCCAGGATGGCTGCCTAGCTCTGACCCCTGATTTGAGTTAGGGGCTTGGTGCTGGTGTCCTGACACTCCATGCCTGTGCTATAACGTTAAGCACACACTGTGAATTGTCTTCTCTGTGTTGTCATTAAATTATGAGACCCTCAAGTGCAGGAACCATGTCTCCTCTTTGTTTCTTGGAGTACAAATTTTAAAAATACATATATACTGAATTGATACTTTCTGCCTGTTGCAGTGTGGCAAGCTCTGTAGATGCAGCCATAAAAATACAAAAATGAAAGTGATTGTTATCTATATTAGTTTTCAAGGGTAACAGAGCATCACAAATTAAATGGAAGACATTTATTGACTCACAGTTTGGGTGAATAGAAGTCCTAGATCAACCTGTCAGTGGGGTTGCTCCCTCCTGGAGGGTGTAAGAGAGAATCCACTCCGTACCTTCTCCCAGCTTCTGGTTATTGTTGGGAATATCTGGTGTCCTTGGCTTGTAGAAGCATCATTCTAATCTCTGTCTTCATTTTGATGACACTTCTTCCTGTGTGGTTGACTGTATCCAAATTTTCCCTTTTTAGAAAGAACACTAGATTAAATTAGAGGCTACCCTGATGACCTTATTTTTAACTTGATTAGGTCTGTTAAAAACATTCATTTCCAGATAAGGTCACATTCTAGGGAGTAGGATTTCAGCTTCTGAATTTGGAGAATAAAATGCCATGCATAAAATGGCCAGGGTGAGGCTCGTGATGTCCCTGGAGAAGAAGACAATGCTGAAAAAGGGCGGGCACACCTACAATGGCTCGTGCTCACCTAAGAGGCACGCCCACCTTCACAGGCTGGTCAGGTAAGTCTTCCTGTGAACAGTGAGACTTCTTACACAGAAGGGAAAAGCTGGAATTACTCAAGGCACAGGAAGAGAAGGGGTGGAAAGGAATGCTCACAGCAAAGGAAATAGCATGAGGGGAAACCCTAAGGCAAGAGAGAGCACAGTTCCTTTGCAAAGTTTAAGGTACCTGATTAGGACTAGTGCATAGGACAGTGGTATCAGAACTGAGGCTGGATGGAGAGGGAGATCAGCTTGTGTTGGGCTGGGGTGGGGGCACCCTTTATGCTCTTAGAGAAAAAACTGGCCTTTATGTTAGAGGCAGAGAAGAATCACTGAAGGGCTTTAAGCAAAGGAGCAATGCAAGCTCAGCCTTCAAGAGACTCACAGTTTTGTAAGAAAACCCAGCTTGGGAACAGCAACAACTCAGCAACACTGAGCAGTATTATTTAGCTGTGCTCAACATTCACAGGGGACAGAGGAACAGGAAAACCAGAGTGACCCTGTCCTCTGGGGAGGGCTGAGCAGAAAGTTACCAAGGTAACTGTCCTCTGGGGTGGATGGGCAGAGACAGCTGCTGAATGATTTGGGTTTGAGTTCTTCTGCCTTGAGCAAGGTTTGGGAGGGTGCGCCTGCAGGTCTCTACCAGAAGGCTCTGAGAGGCAGTGCCGGCACCCACTCTGGGTTTGTATATTTCTTGGGGGTTTTTGGTGTAGACACAGGACTCACAGCTTTTGCTGTCATTGTCAAGACTTGTTAGTGCTAAGGGAATTTGGCCAAGGATGGAGCAGCACTGTGTTGTATCATGATCATAAAAGCCACCTGTGATGGTGTCTGTGGGCCACTGTAGGGATGGAGAATGGAGAAGGGCATTTGTTCCCTGGCGCTGGGTTAGAAAGTCATTACGTGAGTGGAAATAATATTCAGCGGTTTATGAAAAAAGAGAAAAGCAATGACAAGGGAAGAGGGCCTGGGGAAGCGGTGCTGGGTTTCGCCTCTGACGGAGTCCGCGGGAGGTTGCCTGAGCATAGGTCCAGGGCAGTGTGATTAGGGAAGGTGAGAGGTGTCTGGGTGTACTGATTGTACAACCCTGAAAATGCATGCCTCCTTGTGGCATGGGCACTGGTGTGCCCCATTGGCCAGTCACCAGGCTACACTGGTTGCCAGCTGGAGAAGGCAATGATGCGGTCTAATTGGCCTGTACACTGCCGTGCACTCTACTCAAAGCCTCTGGAACAGGTTTTCTTATCTCATGTTTGATGTCAGCCTCTTATCAGCCTTAGGACTGGGTAGGGCAGGGATCAGTGAGAGCTGCAGGTGATAACACCGAAGCTGAGCAACACACCAGTGGGGACAAAGCTGCCCCCACAACAGGATGACCTCTCCTTGACCTCTGTCTTGCTCCTAGGGGCGGTGAGTGGGAGTCACACTCTCTTCCTGTCATAATTAAGAAGACACAGAGCCTCATCTTACTCCAGATCTTGGAAATGAGATTAAGCTACTAATAAAATGGGGAAGGTAGATAGGTAAAGTGTGAAGATGTCCCCAGTATTTACTTAGCAACAAGGGACCGGAAGTACACATAGCAGCATGGCTGGACCCTAAAGACAGAATGCTGAGTGAGAAGGAGCACTCAGGGCTGTAGGACGCAGTGTACTATAGGTGGATTAAAAATACGTAGCTTAAGCCACAATATTTTTAAGGAGTTGGCACAAATAAAAATACAAAATAAAGCACATTCCAGTGGTTACCTCTCAAAAGGTGAGGGGGTAAAAGCTAATAAATAAATAACCAAGGGAAAGGCATACATAGCCAGTGATGACAATGTGACCATGTCTTCAACCCAAGCAGCCAGAGGTACAAAAAAATCCCAAACAAATAAATAAAAACCAAGACAGCCCTGGGCTCCAAGAGTGTGTGAACTGTGTACTGTATGTGTTGGGTTTTGTTGCCAATAGGTTGAGGCTAACCTAGTGCTTTTTTCTTGTTATTCTTTTGATAGAGTCCTTTTTCCTGGTGTTTCATTAATAAAAATTCATAACATCCATCCATCTATCCATCCATCCATCCATCCACAAATATTTATCAAATCTTCCTAAGTGTAAGACCTTTTTCTTGGCTTTGGAAGGGTCAAAGAGTTAAAAATACCTCCTCCACCTCCTTCTTGAAGTTTTAAAAAAAATTATTATTAGCGTATTTTTTGAGACAGGGTCTCTCTGTATTGTCCAGACTATCCTTAAACTTCTGGTCCTCCTTGCCTCAGCCTTCCAGACCTGGGAGTATAAGCAACTGCACCTAGTTACTAAAGAAGTTTTTAGTCCAGCTAAATATGAGGCATTAGAGCCTTTGTAAACTTGATTTCAGAGCTGGGCTATACATACAGCTTACAAAACAATACCAACAATGCTACTTTGACCTTCTCTAGTAACAATGGAAGAGGAGGTAAGGAGAGTAATAGTTGGAATTAAGGAAGTCACACAGTTTGATTTTATGAGTTAAACCCTAAAGCAACCAAATATCTACCTCTAAATAAT
>PVLD010033528.1:0-13567 GCA_004027595.1 Dinomys branickii
GCAAGCGCTTATTCCACTGAGCTATATCCCCAGCCCTTAATTTCTTTCTTGGTGTTCTCTAATTTTAATTTTAGTGATCTTTTACCTCCTCAGTTAGATTGACTCCTATTTTTTATGCTGTTGTGTATGGAATTGTTTTTGTGGTATCTTTGTCAACTATTTTATTATTAGGACCTAGAAAAACTGTTGAGTTTTTAATGGTGATGTTATATCATAAAACTGCTGAATTTTTAAAACCAGTTCTAACAGTCCTTCTTGTAGTTCTTATTGTCTTCTATATATAGGCTTTTATCGTCTACAAATAACGATAATTTTATTTCTTCCTGTCCTACTTACATTCCTTTTATTTCTTCCTCTTGCATAATTGCTCTGGCTAAAATTGCTGTCATGAATAGTAGTGGTAAGAATGGAAATCCTTGTTCTTTATTTTAGAAAAAATTCTTTCAGTTATTTCCAATTCAATATGGTGTTGGATACAGGTGTGTGATATATAAATAATTTGTTATATTAAAACGTGATCCTTCTACACCTAGGTTTTTCAGGGTTTTTATTGTCAAAGGAGCTGAAAAATTTTCAGGCTATTTTTGCTGTCAATTGAAATGGTCATATGATTTTTGTGTAATTTATTCTATTTATGTGTTGTACTTTATACATTGATTTATGGATATTGAACCATTGTTTTATCCCAAGAAAATATAAATTTGATCAAAGTGTATAATCTTTTTTCTGCAATTGAGTGCACCAATATTCAGGGCATTATATATTCATAACGGTTATATCTTATTGGTGGTTTTCTTCCTTTTCCATTGCAATGGTCTTCCTTGTCTCTTGTTAAAGTCTGCTTTGTCATGCCTAGCTACTTTGTCAGAGTATAGCTACTTCTGCTTGCTTTTAGATTTCATTTGTAAGGAACATTGTTTTCTTTCCTTACATTTTTAATCTATATATGTCTTTGCCAGGGAGATGTATTTCTTGCAGGCAGAAGTGTTAAGTCTTTATCTATTCTGCAGTTTGTCTTTTTATTGGGGGATTAAATTCATTTATATGCAGAGGTATTATAAAAAAAGGTGATTTCTGTCATTTTGTTCTTTTTATTTTTTTTATTATTCCTACTTATCAGTAATTTGTCTACTCTTCCTCTTCTATGCATAGTATTCCTTCAAGTATCTTCTGCAGAGTCTGCTTACAGGTTACAAATTACTTTATGCTAATATTGGAATATCTTTACATGTACTTTGATTTTGAGTGATAGGTTTGCCAGATATAGCCATGTACATTAGCATATTTTTATTTCAATGCTTAAATGCATCATTTACTGCCCTCTCTGCCTTTAGCATTTCTATAGACAATTCTGTTATTATTCCAATGATTTCACCTGTATAAGTGACTCAGCTGTTCTCTCTTACAGCTTTCCATATTATTTGTTTGTTCTCTATTCTTAATGTTTTAACTATAATGTTTCATAGGGGATTCTTCCCTGGTCATGCTTCTTTGGAATTCTAAACACCTCCCATAGCAGGATGTCCATATCTTTACCAAAATTTGTTATTAATTTATTGAATACATTTTTATGTCTTCTATGGCACTGTTTTACATCAAAAATTCCTGAATGTGTTCTCTTAATTGTACACCAGAGTTCTTGGAACCTTCTTCAGAATTTATTTTTTCTTTATTAGTTTCTGGGTATGATAATTATCAGCTATTCAGTACCTGGTATTCTATCTTCTGCTTGATCCAATCTATTGGTGCACAGAGTATTTCATATCATTTATGAGTATTTCACTTCAAACATTTTTCAGAATTTATTTTTTATGAGTAAATGTTTCTAGTATATAGTACATAATATTATATTCCTTGTGGTTATTTGATACATGTACATGACATATCTTAACTTTCTACCCCTTCCCCTCTCCTTTTATGATCTATCCCTTTATTGCTTAATCCCCTTCCCATAGGAGAAAGATTTATCCTGCTACATCTTATTATCTGTTTTTATTTTGCTCTTAAGTTAGAATTGGGGTTTCTAATTGGGGTTTCTTATAAATATCTAATATGATACATTAAAGTTTGTGACCCTGATTTATTTCACTTAATATTATGGTCTCAAAGGGCATCCATTTTCATACAAATGATTCAACTTTATCATTTGTTATACCAAAATAGTACAACACTATGTATAAATGTCACACATTCTTTATGCATTCATCTGTTGAGCACATAAGCCACTCCTAAGATTTAGCTTCTGTGAACTGTGCTGCAAATGGGTATGTATGTATCAGTGGAATATGATAAATGCAACCCTTTTGGGAAGAAAACACTTGGCTCAAAGGAAATTTCTTTTTTGTGTTTTTTTTTTGTGTTCCACGCTGATTTTAATAGTGGTTGTACAAGTTTACATTCCTACAAACAATGTAGAGTTCTTTTTATCCTACTTCTTCCACTTCATTTGTTACTATTTAATTTCTTTTGTGGGGGATGATTGTAGTTTTTGTGTGATATTTTACTTTAAAGAATATAGCACCAAGAAAAGAACAATAGCAAAATACAAACTAATCAATGCAAGGACAATAAAAATGATACAGGGTTTCAAACCAAATGATAGGGATGAACAGTGATTGTTATATTACATATTGTTATCTTCAATGAAGATGCTCAAATTACCAAAGATGTAAGAATAGAAGATTGGTCAAATCAATAAAGGGAATAAGAAAATAATAATTTAAAGAACATTAGAGATAATGCATAATTTCACTAGACAGGATTGTAGAAATTTACCAATGGTTGTTATACTGCAAATTGTTGTTGTCACATAAATTGCTCAGATTACCGGATATAAGCATGCAAAACTGGTCAAAATATAAAAAAAGCTTTTATTCATTAACTGTTCCCCTCAACCATCAGACACCAGCAGTACAGTTGTGCCACCGATCTGTATATATATATATACACATATTCTTTTTCTTCTTTTCCTCATCCCAGTTGTTCCTTCCTTGGAGCAATTTCTTTCCCTTTCTTATTATCTATTGTACATTTTGGGTTTTATTTACTCTTTCATGTTCTTACTCAGCTATAAAAACAGATAAACTTGATGCTTTTATAGGTAAATTATGCCATTATTTGATTTCTTAATGGAAGCCATTCATTCTGAAGTAGCATAGAATCTCAGTGTGGTTTTAATTTTCACTCTCTAATGGCCAGAGTTTATGAACATTTTTCATGTGTTTAGTGTCCCTTTGTAATGCATACTGAGGTGTGTCTATTCATTTCACTTGTCTGATTTTTCCTTTGGTCTTTTATGTTGTGGATGTCTAATTTTTTTGATGTCCTTATATATTCTAGATATTAGTCCTCTGTCTTAGGAATACCTGACAGAAATTGTTTTCACAATTTTTGGGTTGTCTCTTTCACTCCATTGGTTGCTTCCTGTGTTGTACAGTTCTATTCAGAAAGTCCTTGCCTATACCTATTAATTCAAGAGTTTTACCTAACTGCCAGCAGATTTAAGTATTTCTCTTTTAACATTTAGATCTTTGATACATTTTGATTTTAGTTTATTACCTGGTGAGAGATATGGGTCTAGATGGATTGTTGCACACCACTTTTGGGAGTATGGTTATTTTGACTATAGGATCAGGGGACATTCTTCAATTTTCTGATGTCTTTTTGTTCTATTTTTTCTTTTATTAGTACATGTTTGCAGCACACAATGTTTAAATTCATTTTGAGGAATGGGTGCGTCTGCATATTACAGTTTCTTTTTTTCTTTTAGTCCCCTTCCCCTTTCCACCACCTTCTTCCCTCCAGCTCTAACTCACTTCTCTGCAGTTTTGTTCTTCTTATAATTCTAAGCTCATGTGTATGACACACAATGTTTACATTCATTGATGTCATTTAGTTCCTGTACAGAGTGTATCTTAATTGTATTTACTTCCCATTCTACTCCTTGTATCTCCTTGCCTTCAGTCTCCTGGGTCCCTTTGCATTTGCAATAGGTCTATTCTCTTCTTTCCTTCTATCCATCCTTTGTTATCTTCTTTGTCCTTTGTCTTCCTCAAATGAGAGACACAATACAGGATTTAAGCTTATGTGAATGATTTACTTCACTCAACAATGTATTTCCCAGTTACACCCATTTTCCTACTAATGTCTCAGATTGACCCTCTTTATAGCCAAGTAGTATTCCATTATAAATTGTTCGAGTTCATGACCATGGTGTGGCATAAAAGGTGAGCAGTTATTTGGAATTAGTGTCCAGGTTAACCTGCATGAAGGTCCAGAGGGACTGACTTATCTGGCACTGCTCAGAATGACTCTCCAGAAAAAGCAATCCTAATCTGAGGTGTATGTGGCTTTATTTTGATAGATCTGAGAAGACAGGATAAAGGACCAAAGAAGGACACCTGTGCAGGAATTCATGCAGGGGATGGGCGAAGAGCAGGGGAAGATCAGTGTGGTCTGTTATATGACTGACCTTAAGGCTAATGTAAATAATTAATTGAAGTATGCGGAGGATAAGGAAAAGAGCACACGTTCCTTACGGCAATGTAGTTTGAACCTACTTGGCCTTGTAACCCCATAGGCTACCTTTTAGTCTTTTACTATGCCTTCCAGGAAGTCCTAGGCTCGTGGTCCCAAAAGTCCCTTTATCTCTACATAGCCTTCTCATACGTGCTTCTGGCCAATGCCCTCACAATGTATAAATACATTTTCTTTATGCATCCATCTGTTGATTGGCATACAGGCTGGTTCCAGGATTTAACTATTACAAATTGTGCTGCTATAAACATTGGTATGCCTGCATTGCTATAGTATGATGTCTTTAGCTCTTTGGGGAAGATACCTAGAAGGGGAATAGCTGAGTAATGTGGAATTTCTAATTTTAGTTTTTTGAGAAATCTCCATACTGATTTCCGCATTGATTGTACTAGTTTGCAACAATGTAGGAGAGTTTCTTTCTCACCAAAGCCACGCTACATTTGTTACTCTTTGACTTCTTGATAATTTCCATTCTTTCTGGTATAGACAATCTTAGCATCATTTTAATTTTAATTTCTCTAATGTCCAGAGATGGTGAACATTTTTGCATGGATGTATTGTCCATTTGTTCTTCTGAGAAGTGTCTTTCATTTCATTTATCTATTTATTCATTGAATCTATTTCCTTAGTTGCTCTATTTTTTGTTTGAGTTCTTTATATACTTTAAATATTAATCCTCCATATGAGGAATAGCTGGCAAATACTTTTTCCCATTCTGTAGGTTGTTTCTTTCCTAATTGATTCTTTTGCTGTGCAGAAGTTTTAAAATTTGATGTAATCTCATTTGTTGATTCCTGTTAATTTTATCTCGTGCAATTCAGTTTCTGATTTAAAAATCCTTTGTTCCTCAGAGGGCTTTAAATGTTTTACATATTTCATTTCCCCATAGTTTCAGTGTTTCTGTTTTAATGTTTATGTCTGTGAGCCAGCTTGTTTTTAGTTTAGTATGTCGTTAGAGATATAGGTCCTGCTTGAATCTATTGCAAACACGTATCCAGTTTTCCCAGCAGTATTTGTTGAATAGGCTTCTTTCCTCCATTGTATTCTTTTGTCCCCTTTGTTAAAGATCAAATAGCTGAATGTGTTTGAGGATGTTTCTGTATCCTCTATTCTGTTCCATTGATCCACATGTGTTTTTGTACCTGTACCATGATTTTTTTTCACTGTCACTTTGCAGCATGGTTTAAAGTCTGGTATTGTGATGCCTCTTACTTTGCTCTTGTTTTCCAAGATTACTTTTGCTATTCTGGGTCTCTTCTGGCTCTATATGAATTTTAGGATTATTTTCTCTAGGACTGTTCTCTGTGAAGTATGATGTTGGCACTTTGATTGGGATTGCATTATATCTGTGTAACAGTTTTGAGATTATGGCCATTTTGACTACATTGGTTCTTCCTGTGCTGGAGCAGGGGACATCTTCCCATTATCTGGTGTCCTCTTCATTCTCCTTTTCCAAGGTACTGTAGTTTTCTTTGTAGAGGTCTTTCACTTGTTTTGATAGGTTAATTTCTTTTATTGAAGTTTATCCTTGATGTTATAATAAATAATAGTTTTCATAAATTCCTTCTCATTGAGTTCTTTATTGGTGCACACAAATACTAGTGATTTTGTGTAATGATTCTGTATTCTGCTATGTTACTAATGTTGATTATTAATCTTGATTGCGTTTTTGTTGCAGTGCTTTGGTCTTCTATGTAGGGTATCATAATGATAAATTTGAATTAATCCTTTCTTATATGTATCCCTTTAATTTTTTTTCTGCTGCCTGATGGCTCTAGATAGTGTTTCAATTACTATGTTGGATAGAAATAATGATAGTGGGCATCCTTGTATGTAATATTAGAAGGAATCCTTTCAGTGGTTTTTTTTCATTTAATATGTGATTATTTTACAGATTTTATCAAATTCAGGTGTGATCTTTCTGTATCTGTTTTTTTCAGGGTTCTTATCATGAAGGAAAGTTGGATTTTGTCAAAAGCCTTTTCTGCATCTTTTGATATGATTATGTGGTGTTTGTCCTTGCTTCTTCTTAATGCATGGTGTTACATTTATTGATTTACATACGTTAAATTATCTTTACATTTCTAGAAAAAAATCTACTTGTTCATGATGTAGTATCCTTTAGGTGGTACATTTTATTCACTAATATCTTTTTGAAGATTTTTGCTTCAGTGTTCATTAAGGAGATTGGCCTATTCCTTTTGGTCTCTTTATTCAGAGTAATGTAGCTTTCTTTGTATTTCACTTCCTTGGTTAGGTTAATTCCTAAATACAGTAAAACTGTGAATTGTGACTAACGTGTTCTGTGTTTTGCAAGACAAGCAATTTTAATAAATTTTAACTTGATAAATGTGATTTCTTGTAATATGATGCCAAATACCACAACTGAGTCAATATTTCTTCTCTGTCTTTGTCTCTATTTCTGTCTTTGTCTTTGTCTTTGTCTTTGTCTTTGTCTTTGCCTCTGCCTCTGTCTCTGTTTTGCTCTCTCTCTCTCCGGAATTGTGAGTGATCCTCTTCAAACAGCAAGAGTTTATGGAGGAGATCTTGTCAGCAGAGCAGAAGCATAAAAAGGCCTTGGAATCCCTCACTTGAAATGACATTAGAGAGAGGTATAAATGTAGAAAATACAACAGGATTTTGCAGACGAGCACCACCCAAATAAGATTGTGGCCATGCAAGCAGTGAATCTGTTTAATGACAGTGCAATCTCACATTTCCATGCAATCCTTAATGGGAGGCAATAGCAATTATCATTCAATAGATTCTTTGTTAAAGTTGCCTGAAAAGACAGTCCATTGACCCAATACAGTAGATAGTGATTCTCTTGGTGATAGTGAAAGTCATCCTACACAATAACCCTCCTATCTTCTGTCTACCTCAAACTGACCATGGAGGTTTTCAAAGATAAGTTCAGGTTGTTTATTATTGTTTGTATTTTGTATTTTATTTATTTTTTAGTACTATACCTCAGTATTGAAATCATTTTACATGAATATTTCTGGGTTGTGGAGTGTATCATTTGAGTTTCCACTGTTTCTTATGGGGAAATTCACATTGATATGCAAGTGCTTTGGGTTAGAAGCCTGTTACCTGAAAGAATTACGCTTGCAAACCAAGGCTTTACTGTATTTAAATTTTCTTGATGCTATTGTAGGTGATATTATTTTCCTAAATTCTATGTGAGGTTTTTTTTTCTGTTTTTCTTTTTTTTTTTTTTTAGACATGGTCTCACTGTGCACTTAAGGCTGGCCTTGAGCTCACTTCGTAGCCCAGGCTGGTCTTGAACTCCCAACAATCCTCCTGCCTCAGCCTCCCGAGTGCTAGGATTACAGGCATGAGCCACCACACCCTGCTTCTATGTGACTTTCTATTAGTAGACAGCAACAATATTGATTTTTGAGTGTTGCTTTTCTATCTTGCTACATTGTAGAATTTCATTATTAGTTCTGGGATTCTTTTGGTGGATTTTTTTGTATTTTATATGTAGATAATCACGTTTACTATAAATAATGGTAACTTGATTTCTTCTTTTTCTATATATATCCCTTTTATTTACTTTTCTTACCTGATTGCTCTTGCTAGTTTCAGTATTATGTTAAACAAGAGTGGTAATAGTACACATTCTTGTTGCATTCCTGATTTTAGAGGAAAACTTCAGTTTTTCTTCATTTGATATGTTAGCTGTAGGTTTTTCATGAATTCTTTCTTTCAGATTGACACAAAATCCATTTCTATCTATTTTCTCTAATGATGCTTTTTAAGCATGAATGCATTTTGGATTTTTGTCAGACAATTTTTCTGCATAGAGATAGTCATGTTTTTTTCTTCTGTTCATGTGATACATTACATTTATTGATTTATGTACATTAAACCATGTTTATAAATCAATAAATGTAATTGGAATGTAAGCTTCCTGGGATGAAGCCTACTTGGTCACGATGTGCATCCTTTTGATGATTTGTTGCATTCTGTTTGCCAGTATTTTGCTGAAATCTTTGGATCCACATTCCGTAAAGAGATTTTTCTATAGTTGTCTTTTTTGTTAGATCCTTGTCTGGTTTTGGAATCAGGGTGATGCTAGCTTCCAGGAATGACTTTGAGAGTACTCTTTCCTTTCAATTTCATTAAAGAGCTCGGGGAGTATTTGTGTTACATCTTCTCTGAAGTTCTTGTAGAAAGCAACAGTGAATCTATCCATACCTGGGGCTTTCTAAATTAGAAGATTTTTTTAAATTGCTGTTTCAATTTCATTGCCTTTTTTGGATTATTCATGTTTTTTCTATCTTTTTGGTTCAGTTTTGGTAACTCATAGGGATCAAAAATCTACCCAGTCTTCTGAATTCTCCAGTTTATTGGCATACAGGTTTGTGATGTGTTTATTAATAATCTCCTAATAATTTCACCTTTTTAATTTGTAATACCCTTGATTTTGGTCATTTCTTTTTTGTTAAGATTAACTAAGAGCTTGTCCATTTTGTTTATTCTTTAAAAAAACTAGCTCTTCAATTCCTTGATTCTTTGTATTGCTAGATTTTGGGGGATTTTTTGTATCCATTTCATTGTTTACAGCTTTGGTATTTGTTTTGTTTTGCTTTATGTCTTTTTGAGATAGGGTTTCACTATATAGTTCAGGTTGGCCTTGAACTCACTTTTTAGCCAAGGGTGTACTCAAACTGCAGCCTCCTCAATGCTGGGATTATAGGTGTGTACCACTACGCCTGGCATTGCTCTAATATCTATAATTTTCTTTCTTATTCAGGCCTTGCATTTTGATTGTCTCTGTTTTTCTATGACATTAAGATGTATCATCAGATAATTTATTTGGGTTTTATCTGGTTTTTTTTATGTATGCATTCACAGATGTGTATTTCCTTATTAGCTCTTCCTTCAATTTGTCCTATAAGTTCTGGTATGTCTTCCTCAAATTACCATTTAATATTAGGAATTGCTTTATTTCTTGAGTTTATCTGTAACCCACTGAGTGTCTAACACAGTGTTGTTTAATTTCTATGTGTTTGCATAATTTCTGTGGTTTCTTTTCCCAGTGATTTCTAGTTTCATTGTACTATGATCTGCTTATATATATGGTATAATTTTCTTTTGAACTCACTGAAGCTGCTTTAATGGATGGCAAGTAGTCTATTTGGAACAATGTTCCATGTACTGCAGAGAAGAATATATATTCTGTTATTGGTGGGTTGAACAGTCTCTAGATATCTATTTTATTCATTGGTTGAGAAGTGTTGTTCCATTCTGTACTTCTTTGGTGATTTTTTGTCTAGTTGGTCTGTCCTTTTGTGACAGTGGCAGGGTGAGGTCTCCCTGCATAATTGTGTTGGTGTGTATCTGATCTTTCCATTAGTACTTGTTTTATGAAGTTGTGTGTCATAATTCAATATATATGTATATATATATATATATGCTAATAGTTCTTATCTATTCCTTTTGAATTGTTCCCTTAACAAACATGTAGTGACTTTCTTTGAATCTTCTAATCAGTTTTATCTTGAAGTTCCCTTTGCCTGAAAACAGGATAGCTACTTCTTCTTGCTGTCAGGTTCCCATGTCATGGGGCATTGTTCCCTCCTTTAGTTTTTAACATATAAATTTCTTTTTATGTTAAATATGCTTTATGTGTACAGCAGATCATTAACAGCAGATCATTAACTTTTGTTTCTTGATTCATTTTGCCAATATGTTTTTGGATTGTGGAATTAAGGCCATTCACATTGAATGTTACTGAAATATTTTTATTTATTTTTGTCATTTCATCATTTTCCTGTTGTTGATTTTCTTTCTTTTCCTCACACCTAACTCCTCACTCTACTTCATGATTTTCTAATATTATGGTTTTTTCACCTTCAGATTCTTTCCTTTTTTGTTGAATTGCTCCTTTATATCTTATACTGTATTACTGTATTCTTTAAACTGTTTATATGCAACAACTTTGAAGTCACTGTTAATTTTAAATAGCAATCTTTGAATTCTTTGTGCAGCATTTCATTAATTTCCATATGTGTTTCTATGTTGAGATTTTTGCATCTATGAGGTTGGATAGCTATCTACTTTTGCTTGACATTGTCTCCTTTGTCATTTCAAGGCCAATCTGGGCTATATAGTGAGTTCAAGGACAGTCTGAAAAAATATTGAGAACAAAATTTCTCTCATTCTGAAATGTTTGGGTGAGTAAATTTACTTTGCAGAACCTTTATTATTGGAATCCACTAAGTATGAGGGGGAGCTGTGAGTAGGAAGTGGGGCCTGTTGGATTTCCACAACAACGTAACAGGCTGTTGTTTTGTTAGTGCTGAGTCTTGTCCCTCCTTTCTCTGCCGGCAGGACTGGTCAGTGGTATGTTGTCTGCCTCAGGGTTCCATTAACTTCAGAGGCTTTGTGTTTATTTGTGTTCTTCTGTGTTCGCTGAGCCACTGTAATCCCGAGCTAGTTTTGCACATTGTGTATCACTGAGGTGCTACAGTTGCTCCAGAGGGCCTCCTGTCAGTCCACCCAGGGACATGGCAAAGGTCCAGGCCAAGGCATATCCCCAAACATGTTTTGACTGATGGGGAAAATAAACAGACTACTAAGTTTTTTGGCTGGAAGTGGATAATTAAGGAAAACAAGGAATCCACTGAGTTCCATCTCTAGTACTTTCATATCTTGGCCCCTCAGCCTGATTTCTCAATACACAGAGGGTGATGCTGCTCACCATTTTGCCCTCCATAGTATGCGCTTCTTGCTACTTAAACTTTTCAGAGGTTCTGTGACTAATTCTTCCCCTCTTCTCAACTGATTCTTACAGCTGCCTCCCACCTACTCCCTGCATCAGAGTGTCTCCTGGGAGCCTGATGTATGATTTTTGTATGACATCTGATTCTCAGAGTAGCTCATTTTCAAATACTAATCCTCTCTGAAAATGGCTCCTCGTTTTGCCACTCTAGGATCTGACAAGGGCTACCATGGATTTCTCTTTCAAAGCTAGCTCACTGTGTCAGTGAAATCACTTTCAGAGTAAGTCTCCACATTGGATTCACAGGTTACATTAACAACGCCCTTTTCCTTTGGCTTGTTCTACCTGTTTGTATTTTATCACTGAGGCTGTGGTCCCTCCCAGATGTACCTTGCATTTGTGGAGTGGGGTCCACCACTGGACCTTAGGAATCAGGATTTGTGTTACAGACCAATTAGTTCCTTGATGTACATCGCCTTTCTGTTTCTCTATGATTTTTAGCTTTCATGTTACTTGTTTCTTGATTCCCAGAGATTTTATGCCCTTTCAACTTGATAGGTAGTTGTTTTCTAGGTGTTTCTATTTGAGGTCATGAAATGGCTGTAGACTGCAGCTTGTATGTATTTTGCCAAGTAGCACTCAGGTGTAGTCTCTTTTCTTGCATAAACTTGTGGAAGATAGCAGTAAAACCCAGAAAATCCTTATTATAGACTGAATTCATTTAGTTACAACAGGCACATTTGAAAGTAATATATACAGGGAAAAAATGTGATGCTTATTCTTTGAGGAAGTTCCTATTAAAACACTAAAGTCCCAAACATCTAGCCTTCTAACGTATCTATCAAAGTCATATGATGATGGTAGGATAGATAAGTGATAAAACCCTATTGCATAAATGATGTATCAGCTAAGCAAAAGATCTTGCGCTAATAGAGTTACTTTAGCTAGCATTCAGCATCTTGGAAATGACCTTTGTACTGCAAAAGAGAGTGTTATGGTTTGTGTCTAGATGTCCCCCCAAAACCTCATGCAGTCATGAGTGCAGGCTTCTACAGTTTATGGTTGATTCATGGTCCAATGCTGGGATTATGGGTGTGAGCGCTACACCCACCCTGGGGCAGGTAGCCTGCATACAATATAAGGCAGGGAAAGAGGCTTGCTCACTTGCTCCTCTCCTTTTGCTCTGGTTTCTTTCACTATTTTCCACCACCATGGACTGTTGCCATCTGCCGTGTGCCACTCTGCCTTGGAGCCAGCGAAGTATGGACTGAAACCTCCACAAACTATGAGCTAAATAAACCTTTCCTTCCTTAATTTGGACATTGGGTATTTATCTCAGCAATGAGAGAAAAATAACCAAGATAGTAAGGTTATCAAGAAAGTCTCTACTTTATGTTTATGATTCAGAGCTTCTACTTTTTTAGGATTCTGGCCCTAAAAAGCATAGAGTCCAGAAAGTCCCCCCCGAAATTAGTGAAACATATCTTTCATGTATATTGGCACATTATGCTTATACAGCTGCACCCACACTTTACATTCTTACAGAAAATTATACCTATTTTTTTGCTATTTTACCTCCATTTCTCTATGTCATTGACAACTATGACAAAGAGAGTATGTAAACACATTTCCTACTTTTCCTTAGAGATTACTTCTATTCTGCTTCTTTAATCAGGGAATGGAGCTAGTAGGCAAAGACACAAGAGGAAAATGTGAGTTTAAATTGAGTTGAAGGATTCAGAGGAGAGGGATTTTTAGGTTGGGCAAATCTTTTCTTAACATTTTCTGTGTACTCCCCTCACCTCACACCCGCCCTTGCCAATAGGGCTGTATGTACTCTGCTTATGCAGATAGTTTTAATCTGCTCATGAAGGATGAATTACATTAGAAGTCTGAAATAATAGGAAAAATTGCAGAAATAGTGTTCTGGGAGAGAATATTGAATCATTATTTGGACCACATGCAATACCTGAGCTAAGATGGGGACTGGCAAATCAAGAAAACCAGTATCTGTGTTTGAAGGAATAAACAAGGTAGATAGATGTCTGTCTAAATTCTGAAGATACAGCCTGAGTGCTTGTTTGGTGCCTTTACTTATTTCCATTATGCTGTGAGAGTTTTATAAATTAACTCAGAGCAAGAAGATACTACCTCTCCATATCATTCCTCTCTGAGTTCAAGACCTTATTATTTTTCGCCTCATTTTAAAAAATGTAGTTATAACCACATAGTATCACAACACATTTAGTTTAACAATTCTTTGATATCATCCATTCCATATTAATGTTTTTCTAAATG
>PVLD010033529.1:0-13567 GCA_004027595.1 Dinomys branickii
CCTTTCTTCTCCTCCCACCTCCTCCTGATCTCCAGCATTACTGTTCCCCACCCCTTGCAGCTGGGCAATGGGTCTCCAAAGCTGAAGCTGTGAATGCCGAAACGAGGGCGTGGGCCAAGTGTGTGCTTGGAGTGGCGACCTCCTCCCTCTCCATCTCGTCTCCCTCCAACTGCGCCATGGCAGATCGCCGATCCCCTCCTCCAGAGGAGGTTTTTGTAGCCCATTTCTGAGATTTAGCTATTACAAGTTTTGCTGCTATAAACATGGGTATTCATTTATCACTGAAATATGATACTTTTAACTCTTGCAAGAAGATGTCTAGAAGGAGAATAGGTGAGTCAAATGGAATTTTTATTTTTAGTGTTTTGAGGGACCACATGCTGGTTTCCAGAATGTTGTACTAGTTTTTACATTCCTTCAAGCAATGTAAAAGCATTCCACTTTCCCTGCAGGCTCACCAACATTTGTTATTATTTGATTTCTTGACGATAGCCATCATTTCTGGAGTGATGGAGTCTCAGTGTTACTTTGATTTGTATTTTTTAAATAGGGATATATTTATCAGCCATCTGTACTTCTTTGAGAAGTGTCTATTTCAGTTGCCATTTTTTATTGGAGGGGTCTAATTTTTTGAGTTCGTTATATATTTTAGATATTAGTTCTCTGTTAGAGCAGTAGTTGTAGCGTTCCTTTCCCATTCTTGAGGTTGTCTCTTTGCTCTGTTGGGCAGCATGGCTTAAATCCAAGAGCTTGGTCCAAGATGAGACTCATGATCACAGAACCTCAGATTTAAAGATGAATGTCCAGTGGCTCCTGAGATCCATGGTCATGCTCAGGACCGCTACAACCCTCTCCAGTTCTTCAATAAGTGGTCATCTAGTTATTTTCTGATCACGTGCAGTGACTGGTTACCCACCATCTCTTGAACAGGGTACCCCACTGTGGGACATCTCTAAAGGCAAGATGACATCAGCTAATGTTGTATTGAAATCTGCCTCCCTATAATTTCTACCCACGGAGCCTAATTCTGCCTCTGGAGCAATGCAGTGAGACTCATTCCTCTCCCTCTCTGACAGCCCTTCAGTTGCTTGGAGCTGCCTCTCAGGTTCCCCTGCTGAGAAGTGATCTTGTATCTGAGATAGAGGGCAGGTGGGGTACAGTATGTGCATGCATGTGCGTTCGTGCGTGCGTGCATGTGTGTGTGTGTGTGTGCAACTTTCAGTTTTTTGGCCAGCTCTGTGCATTACAGAAAATACCTTCTGCTATCTCTTCCATTGTCTATTTCTTAATAGTGAATTTTCTTTTTATTTCAGTGCCTGGGACTTCAATCAAGCTCTCTGCTACACCTTGCTTCTCTTCCAAGGATCTTGCCTGTGCACTCTCGGTGCTCCAGGGGGACCCTAGGGTCTGCTTGGTACAGACATGCCTCTTCTGTCTCTGTGGGAGCCCCACAGGTTGCTCCAGGGTGTCAGCTGGGACTCATCTTCCCTCCACTCCTTGGTAGAAAACCAGGAGAAATCTGACTGGGGGAAGCCTCCTCAGCATAGCAGTCAGAAGGGAACCTTGGCTGTCATCACTACACCATCTCTTTCTAGTCAAATCCTCCCCACACATGAAGGCTTCACTTCAGACCGCCTCATGTGAGAACTCTTCCCAAACTACTCCAACTTATATTAGCTTGGCTCCTCTTTTTTTTTTTTTTTTTCCTGAAATGTTCATCTTAATAGCAATGGCATACAGGAGGAGCGTGTGGTAGGACCATCTGTTGCTGTGTGCAGGAATATTTCACAGTTATTTTTCAGAGTTCTGACAGTGGTGATCATAAAAAGTGACATGCCTTTAGCCCAGCTATTGTAGATCTGTGCAGATTGCACCCCCTCTGTGCTTGCGTTCGGATGGGTGAGAGCTCCTGTGTGCCCCACCCCTCAACATGGCCCCTGTGTCACAGAAACTCACAGCTTGCTGAGAAGTTTCTGCAACTGTTCCTTAGCCTTACTGCCCTCCTTCATTGTGGGGTCAGCAGATGTGTCTTGCTGCTTTCACCCACTCCCTCTGAGCCAGGCCCAAGCCTGGGCACACCATCGCTGCTAAACCTATGATTGGTGTCCTGAGTGGATGCTGGGAGGGACACTCTGCTCTCAGCAGCTCCACAGCGGTGCGTTATGACTGTAATCTCTTCTCTTGAAATCCTCTCCAGCTTCAAGAAGGAGAGGGACGGAGTGAGGATGTGGATAGGTGTAGCACAGAACCCTGTAGGTCTGAGCCCTGCCTGGCTGACTGCGCAAAGCGACAGAGATAGGGTGGGATCTGGAAGACTGGCCCACACCTACCCAGAATCCTCTAGTTTAATTAGGGGCAGGAATCTAACTTTTGCTTCTCTTCTCTCATTCCCTCCCCTTCCTTTCCTAATTACTTTGATGAGATTTCAGAGGCCAGGGCATCTCTTCCCTGACCTCAGCAGTCCTTACAATTTCATTTTGATTTTGCTTTGGCCAACCCCTTGACCTGTTATAATTATTTTCCCAAAGTGCCTGCAGTCTCCAGTGCCTGCAAGCTAATTATCTGCAGAGCATGTCCAGAGGATCTGTCAACTTTTGATGGAGCTAGGGCTCTGCGGCATCTGCCTGCTGGTTGGGTACCAGGGATTCTGCCTGGGTAGCTTGGAATCACTCTTGCAGGCTCTCAGTGTGTGGGAGGCTTATGAGGGGCCTGTCTGACTAAGGCTGGGTGTCCATGAGTAACGCCAGTGAGTAGGAGTGAGACCTTCATGGGTAGTCATTCTAACCGCATGGTGGCTATGCTCTCTCTGGGAGTGAGGCCATATGAAGTAATTATGTTCTACTATTTATTCAGTTCATACCATCATCTACTCAACCTCTTTTGACCCCTCCTATGTGGTGGGCATTGTCCCTGATGCTATGTGCCTAGAGGTAGGAGGTAGAGCAAGGACAAGCAAAAAACAGAGAGCTATAGGATGAAGAAAGAGAGATGACAGAGTGAGGATGACTGTGAAAATATCAGAAAATCAATAGATAAAAGTCACCCTGTCACTCTAAGACCCATGTACAAACCCAAAAGTACACGACCTTGGCCCACATCCAACCTCATTTGTGTTGTAGTTTTGATCCCCCCAGTGGGCTTTGGATGCCATGACACTTCCTCTCAGAAGCTTGTCTGCTCAAATACTCCCCCTCCAGTGGGTGGACTGAGTCAGGTGCCCCGTTGGGCCATGAGCTCTGTGAACCCCTACTGTGGATTCTCGGTAATCCCAGGAACTTCAGAGCCCTAGTATCTGGGCCCATCCAGGCTGTGAACTCTTTTCACTACCCTCTTGCTACCCAGGGCAGTGTGCCCTTGCTTCTTTTACTTTTAACAGATCTTACCTTGGCACTTATTTGAGGGTCTTGTTCAATTCTTTGTTCATGATACCAAGAATCTGCAATCAACTTCCTGGTGACTTTCTACCTGGTAACATGCCTGATATAAAAATAAGCAAGATACTGCCTCTGCCTTCAGAAATGACCACACAGACAGTTGTATTGCAATCTGGGAGACACAGGTCAAATGGCGTAGGCATGCAAAGGACAGGAGAGGTGATTCACCTCCACAAGAAGGAGTGGGGAAGTCTTCTGGAGAAGGGTTGTGCTGAAGGGTATGCTTACCCTGAAGAATGGGTTTTATTTGGACACAAGGGGCAGGGTGGGAGCAGCCCACTGGGAGGAGTGCGCAGAGGCCTCCAGAGGGCAGCTGTGAGAGCTCATCACAAAACCTTGCCACCCTGCCACACCCCCAGGCCTCACCCTCTCTGCACTAGAACAGGGCCTGGTGCTCAAGCTCCACACTTATTCTTAGCCAAAAGGTGGAGAAGCGATGGTGCTCAAGCTCGTGATCATGAAATGTCATGGGCTCACAGTGCCACTTCTCTTCCGGCCCTGCTCACACAAGCTAAGGAAGTGCCCCACTTCCAACTCCAACCATGCTGTCCTCCCCAAGGCTGGACGGCCTGTACTAAAATGTCAACTGACGCACAGGCCGAGGACCTACCGAAACCCACCTGCCTGCTCCAGGCCATCCCTCCCCAACCTCAACACTGCTTCTCATCTCCACAGCCTCTCTCAGGCTCCTCTTCCCTCCCTCTTGCTCCGTATATCCCCAAAGGCCCAGCTGCAGGGTGGGTTCTCCCTGGGGACCTCTACCCCAGCCCAGTGTCCACATACGTCACCACTGTGCAAAAGGGCAACACACCGGAATTGTCTGCTTGCCTTTGTCCCTGTGCTGCCAGTTCTTGGCAGGCAGGAGTGCTGTGCATTTTGACTCTCAGAGCAAGTAGGTAATTGGTATCCTTTGGATGAAGAAACGCACACGGGGTGCCCTATGAAGCGGATCCTACAGCAATATCTGCACAATTCTGGGGTGAGGGATCGAGGAGACAGACTTTCCAAACTTTTCCTTAAGCTCTCATGACATAGTGTCACTGCTATGGGTACATTCTGGGCCTGGGAACAGGCGCAAAGGTAGGACAGGCTTCCAAGATGCCATTACAGCAGAGGTCTGCAGTGGCCTAGTGACCTGCGGTAGTGAGACCTGGACTCTCGCTGGCCTCTTTTATCCTCAGATGTGTAGCCATCATGCAGCCTGGGCCTCAAGAGTCTCTAGGAAAGTGATAGACTAGGTCAGTGCATCTAAGCAGGTGGTCTCCAGGCCAGTAGGATGTGCATCACCTAGAAACTTGCTGGAAATGCAGATTCACAGGCATGGCAGAGGATCAGAAGCCCTGGTGGTGGGGCCCAGTGATCTGTGTTTTAGCAAGTTGTCTAGTAATGCTGGTCCATGTTGAAGACTGAAGACACTGGACTAGGTCTGTGTAGTCTGAAAATCATGTTGGAGAACTTATTTAACTTTAAATAAGTGGAGATCCCTGGGCCCCACCCCTGAAGTTCTGATCCATAGAGTGAGGGAAGAACCACAGCATCCTGAGGAGATTCCCCAGCAAGCATGGAGGTGCCCTGTTTATCCACATCGCTGCCAAGGTCCCTGCCACTGGAGCTGCTGCCTTGTGGGAGCTGCTGTCACAAAGAGCAGTGGCTCCGGATTGGTCAGGACAGGCCTAGGCGGACAGTGGGGGACAGGAGCCTACCTGGCATGGGACAGTCTCCCCAAAATAGCAAAGGAGTGCATGAGTGTGGGGGCAGGACTTTAAACACCCTTGCAATTTACATTTAAAAATAGAAGTTCATGAATAATGTGTGAGTCATGTGCAAGCCCCTTCAAAATACAGTCATGAATAAAATATCCCGCATTGCCTCCATTAATGGCACTGGCCCTTGATGTTTTATTGATGGATTCTCTGCCCTGTGTGCTGCCAGCTCCCAGATTAATTCATGCACTGGGGCCTGACCCCAGCCTGGTCAGTGGGGCTGCCCTTGCTGGCTTCTAACACAAACATGTCATACTGTTTTAGACAGTTCAAGGGGCGTTATGTATTCCCCTGGAACAGAAGCATAATTATAGGGTATGGGAACCCCTGGCCAGGCCCACTGGGAGGGGAGGATCCCAGCCACCAGAAACCACTGTTTGCAGCCAGGTGGGTACTCAGAGCAGCTGCAAGGGTAACTCCTGCATTACTGTTTTTGAAGAAGCCAGGAAGAGAAAGCTGTAAGCAATAATCTCTTAAAGCTGGGGGCAGAGCGATGCCCTAGAGGCCTGTGGCGGGTCTATGCAAAGGCCCTGCTTGCCCCCTAGGGCTCTGATGTGATGCAAAGGTAGATGCCTCAAGCAGGGTGATTAAAGAGGGTCCCTAAAGAAGGTGGGACTGGCTGGATCTAACCTAGGGAGTCCACAGGCCTGGGCAGCAGTTGAAGACCGGTTTAGAGAGAGAGCACAGCAGGTTGCCTGGGGTGTATATCTGTTGGCACAGATATAGAGAAGGAGTGAGTATGGAGGTAGGGGACAACTTCATGCTTCTCTTTATTAAAAATAGATTTCCTAGTAAACCCTATATGAAGAAAAACTTTCAAGGATGAAAAAGGAACATTGAGCGCTAACTCCAATGCACTAGACATTGTTCTGACTGAGAGGTGACCCCTGTCTTGGTTACTTTTTCCTTGTTGCTGAGACAAAATATCCAACATCCAAAATGAAGGAAGGAAAGGTTTATTTAGCTTATTTAGCTTACAATTTTTGAAGGTTTCAGTCCATACTTGGCTGGTTCTGAGGCACAGTGGCATGTGGCAGAGGGCAACAGTTCAGGGCGGCGGTACACAGCAGAGCAACAAGCGCGAGAAGGGAGGAATGGTGACCAGAAGCCTCTTTCTCTCCCTTACATATACAAACTATCCGCCCTAGGGCGGGTGTAGCTCTCACACCCATAATTCCAGCATTGGATCATGGGTCAGTCATAAACTCTAAAAGCCACCCCATAACTGCATGAGGATTTTGGAGGACATGCAGACAGACACAAACCATAACAACCCCCCTCCCAGCTCCCACCATCACCCTGTTTCCGGGAACATGAGCTTCATGACCCAAGAATTCACCGGGAGACAATAGGAAAGTGAGATGCCTTAGTTTGTTCTGGGACTCTGAGTGGTGGTTTGGATATATGCGGACTCTACAGATGTCATTGCTTTAGATCTTGGGTCATGTCCCAAGTTTGCTGAGAAAGGTGGCTTTAAGAAGTGAGATGAGGGGGAGCCTTGGGGAGGGAAGAGGGGAGGAGGGAAAGGAAGGGAAGGGAGGAGAGAAGGAGAAGGGAAACAGACAAAGAGGAGACAGGGAGGGAGGGAGGGAGGGGGAGAAGAAACAGAAGAAACCAAAAAAGAGGAAAGAGGGAGAGGGAGGAAGAGGGAAACGGAGGGAGAAAGGGGAGGGAGAGGGAGAGGTTGGGAGAGAACAAACGTGACTGTAAAGCCAGTATTTGGGGATGTGAGACAAGTGGGGACACAGCCCTTCAGTATCTCACCCTTGTTGGCGTGATAACTGTGGTCGCCTCTGTGGTGTCCAAGATGATACCACATCCAGTGCTGATGAGAAGGGCTAAGGGGCAATAGGGGGTAGTAGAGGCGGCTGCAGACCCTCAGGCCAGGGATGGGTCCCCCACCACGGCTGGAGGCTCCTTGCACCTGCTGAGAAGGCTTGAGGTGTGGAGCCACTGAGATTCACCTGGCGGGAGCTGCAGCTGGGGTTCCCTCTGTGGCTATTTGTGCAGTGGTGACGGGGTCAGTCCCAACGCTCGCTGCTCCTAGGAAGATCATCTGGCCTGGAGATGTGAACGGCAGGCGGAGAGTGTGGTCCCTGCTGTCCTGTCACACGCAGGGGTCTTCACTTCTGAAGTTGAAGATCTTTGTCCACTTGGATCGCTCAGGGAGAAGCTCCAGCCTCCCCCAGTGTCCTGGGGCCACCACCAAGTCGCACAGCCTTTCACTTGCAGGTGTGGAGGCGAGGCGCCCAGGCCAGGCTTCCTTAGTACTCTGGGTTTCCAGGACAGAGAAGTGGCTCTGACCATCAGGCGGGAATGCTTCAGAGGTTCATCCAGTGACTTAGAAAACCACCAGGAAAGAAGATTCTGGATGGGTAGAGGACAGGGGCACCAAGAGCAGGGATGGTTCTGTATAGAGAGCCCTTCCCAGTCCTCTTGTGGCTCGGGAAGTTTATATTTGTGATCTCATGAAAAAGTTATTGGAATTCTAGCGAGTTAATTTAATCTACCACTCCCAAGGTATAAATAAAGACACAATAATATGTTCAAAGTGGTAGGGAGCCAAGGGGGTCCTGAGTCCAGCTACAATGATGGCCAACAGGGACAAATACCTTCACCCAGGGCCGAACCTGGGTTTTATTAATTCATGAAGAGAAAAGTGGCTTGAGGATGAATGACTGAGAACAGTGGGAAATTAGGTGAGTGCTGGGAGCTGGGCTAGGTAGGAGGCCAGAAATTCCCTCTGTAATATGCAGAGAGAAGGATATGCAGACAGAGTAATCTGCATGACACAGCCAAGGTAGTATCTAATGTTTTGGGGTTAGTGCCTCAGCTCTGATGTATAATCCCATGCCCATGCCCGGGGATGTCATAGACTCTTATCTTGAGGCTTATCCCAGATTCCAGCTGACAGCGTGGAGCACAGCTCTCCCTCTGGCCCAGCTCACACGTTTATTGGAGAACACTGCCTGCCATCTTCAAAGACTATACACATCAGCACCTTGGCTAGTTTGCATTCCTCAAAGCCAATTGAAGGCATAAGGAAAAGTCCTGGCCACCTCTGTGCATATCAATATGTGGAAATAGGGCCAGGTTCAGCCAAAATGGAGGTAACTGCTCTTCTTTTAAAAAGAGTCGTCCAGATGGTCTTCTACAGTTCTGCAGATTTCCATTTTCAGTATCTGAATTCTATCAACTACCTGCAGTCTTTGCTCCTTCAACGTTTAAGTCATTGGCATCTAGGTGGCCAAAGAAGGCAAAGGATAAGAGTTAGAATGGGCATGGTGGTGTATACCTGTAAACTCAGCTGCTCAGAAGGCAGAGGCAGTAAGACCTCAAGTTGAAGACCAGCCTGGGCAAGTTAGCAAATCTGTCTCAAAATTTAAAAAAAAGGAGTTGGTGATGTCGATTGGTGGTAAAGCACCCTTGGGTTTGCTCTATAGTACCGCAAAATATAAAATATAAAATAAAATAAAATGGGCTGCGCATGTAGTTAAGTGGTAGAGAGCTCCTGGCTTCAATCCCCAGGAATGAAAAAAATACAGTGAAAAAGGATGCGTGCTGGCAGATCGCAGAACTTTCACCAAGCTTCTTCTTCGTTCCCTGTCCTCCTGACCACCCTCCCTGCAGGCGCCAATCTGGTAAACAGCTTCCTGAATTTGCCTCCAACTATGGCTGATCATCGCCCGTCCTTCCTGCTCTGTGACCCCAGGTCCTGACTTCTCTGGAAGTGGGATCCTGGCCAAAGGACAGCCGTGACCAGCTGTGCTACCCTCACTGGCACGCAGCGGCCAGTCTGATAGGCTTCTCCCAGCAAATCGAGAGAGCAGAGCAGACAGGTGGCATCAGTGAGAGGTGGGAATGGGTGCAGAAAGATCGTGAGACTGAAAGAGAGGAACCATGCGGGTCACCCAGCCCAGAGATGGACCAAAAAGGTAACAGAGCAGAAGCCCAGAAGGAGAGGGAGCAGGTCAGATGCTTGAAGGGAAGGCAGAACTGCTGGGAAAGAGAATTCCGAGTGGCCCTGACAGGATGAAGCAGGTGGTCGCCTCAGCTAACTTGGTCCCTGAGAAATTTCTAGTGCTAATTTTGTTCCTATTTATGTGGATCCTTACTATAAATTCCTCTTCACGTGAGGCAACTTGAACAAATCTCTGTTGTAACGTGGTGGAGGGTGGGACTTGGTAGAAGAGTGGTGTGGAGTCTCCAGGGCTTGGGCCTGGGTCTTCTGTTCTCTGCTTTCAGCCAGATCTCCTGGGCAAGCAGCCTCTTCCTCACCCATTCAGCTCTCATCTATTCAGTGCCCCATATGGGCCTCAGGATCCATTCCAGGCCCTTGGAACAACCAGGAAGAACAAAGCCCTCTTCACGGAATGCCTATCCTGTGGGCATGAGGGTGCAGACACAGGGCAGTAACAGGTGCGGCATGCTAAAGGAAAGTCAAGCACAGTGCTGGGATGAAGACTAGAGATTGAGCTTAATGGCAGTAGCCAGGGTGGATCTCATAGAGAAGGTGACATTGGACCAAAGACTTGGAGGTGAGAAATTAAGTTTTGCTGGGACTTGAAGCCATAAAATGGGAAGGAACAACCTGTGCTATGACGGAATTTCTGCAGGAGATATGTCCCAAGACCCTTAGTAGAACCCTAAAGCTGTGAGATTTGTGTGTGTGTGTGTGTGTGTGTGTGTGTGTGTGTGTGTGTTACTGGAGGTTGAACCCAGAATCTTTGCACTGTGCTACTACCTCAGCTCTTTTTAATTTTTTGTATGCTGAGGTAATGTCTCAGTAAATTGCTAAATTGCCCAGGCTAGGTTTGAACTTGAGCTCCTCCTGCTAAGCCTCCTTGAATGATCACAGGATACACCAGCATGCCTGGCTCTCTGTGAGTACTTTGGACACTGCCTCCTCTTCCTGTCGTGATTCGAGTGTATTTCCAGGGCCCTTTCCAGGCACTTTCTCCAACCTGATTGACTAAGAAGACAAGGCTACAGCACCCAGGCAAGGTCTTCTCCAGAGAGTTCAGCACTAGTTCCACTCAGAGGCTGACGGTCTTGAGAGGAGAAAGAGCGCAGATGGCTGCTGATGCCTGTATCTTTCCATGAGTCCAGGCGGTCAGATAAAGTGAGTCTGTCCTGTTGGGGCTGGGAAATGCCAGGACTAGGGCTTTAGGTCTCAGCCATAAAGTTGTCACAAAAATATGCAAATCACTGGCAATTGTGACATAAGAGTTGTATAATGCACAGCCTGTAGAACTGCACATAGCATCCCCTGTGGGGTGAGAAGGGACTCTAGGAAAGTGTGTCACTGACCACTGAGGGTTATATGTTAAGAAGGTTGGTGGAAATGGACTTTTCTGGGGTTCCTGAAAGGAGATAGTGAGTGTGTCATTAGGAACATATACACAAGAACATTTGTAGCCTTGAGTCCACAGGACTTCACTATAGATCCAGTTCATCCGTTCTGGTTCTACTCATACCTGATTCAAGGGCTAATTCCAGTCCTTTGGCCTTTGTGTACAGCCAGTCTGCCAGCGTGAGCACACTGGCTTGGCAAAAATTGGTGCAGAAGTTGGGGATACAGGTTTGAACTCTCAGACACTTCCATAAGAGGAGCCCACAGGAGGTGAGAAGAGTTCATCGCATCCCTGAGAGACACCAGAGTGAGGTACTACGCAAGCACTCTGAGTGGGATGTGACAGGTGGGAAAATGGGAGACATTTTTTCCAAGGCAGAGAAGGGAGAAGATGGTTTGATTTCATTTTCATATCTCTCAGTATTAAATGGAGCATCCTTTCTCTGGAAAGTTCTTCCTAATCTCACTCAGATCTTCCTTGCTCAGGATTCATGAAGAAGTCAAGAACATGGTCTGATACTGGTTTTGTATTCAAATGGCCCCAGTTTTAAGTAGAATGCTGCTGCTTACTGTCGGTGTGCTCAGGGATGAATGAGTATTGTAAGCCTCAGTTTCCCATGTTACGGGATGGTCCTTATTTTGTACCAATGTTTTGAAGATGAACTGAGGAATGTTGTAGCAGTTGGCTCTTAGTAAGCTCAGAGTAGTTTTTACTGTTTCTTGAAAATAGTATATATGAAAGATATGAATATCAGTATAAAAATGGGAAAGCTAGATGTATTCAATATGATGAGTGTTGAAAAGATTTCACATACTATGGTGATTAATGTGGTGTGCCATGAGTGTTGTTTTGGGGATCTACCCAGGGATTAGTAGGACCTTGAGTACTATATCTGATACCTCACCCCTTCTTCTCATGTACTGTCTCCGTGCTCTGCTTTCTGGCCACCATTGAATAAGCAGCTTTACTCCATCACATCCTTCTGGCATGATATTTCTGCCTTAGAAACAGCAAGCCATGGACTGAATCCCCCAAAGAAGCCACAAGCCAAATTAAACCTTTTTTTTTTTTTTTTTTTTTTTTTTGAGTTATGAGTGTTGAGTACTGTGGCCCAGGGATGGAAAAGCAGATTACTACTTATGAATAAAAAATATAACAAAAAGATACTTGCTCTATAAAAAACAGGTTTCCTTCTTACCGAGGCTCCTACTTTCCAAATTCCCTCTCCCAAAAGGTGAAACCGTTTCTTCTTCCTGTCTGAAGGGCTGGTGACAGAATCGCCTCTGTTTCACTCTTTCACTTTAATCACTTCTACTGCCAAGACGTTTTATGCAGCTTTTCTTGCTCAAGAATCAGTTTTACAGAAAACACAACTTGAAATATTTAACAAATAAAGAAGCACCCCCCCCCCACATTTGTCCTACAAAGGATTTGGTTATCATGCTCCAGTGCTCGAAACAGATTTGCTTTGCCAGCACATCCTGTGGCTCCTGGCTAGCTTTCGTGCCATGCCAAGGAGCTGAAACGGGGGTGTGAGTTTGGAAGGGGTGACAGACAAGTGCTACATCAAATGGGCTTCCGTGGGCTCTTGGGGGAGGCTGTAGTGGCACCCACATCACTGCCTCTTCTTGCAAAGTGTGACTTACCCCTTGGTGATGGACAGTGGAGAGCAAGCCCCTGCATTCTTGAGTAGGCAAATGCTACAGCTGTTATTTTGCACTGGCAAAAAGTAAGCAGCTAAAACCGATGCCACTTTACTCTGTGCCCCTAAAAATTTCATTGGCGTAGATTCTTGCCTAAGTTTGTCCTATGGATGCTTGATATCAGTAAGGGGATCATCCCCTGGCCTGTACAGAATGAGACAGATTGTTAGGGGCTTTGTACCAGCCTCATCTGCCCACCAACAGACCCGATAGGAAGTGAGAGGAACTCTGAAAAGGATCTTCTACGAACCTGCAGCTGCTTCCTCTACGTGGCTGTGCGTGCTACCCTCAGAGCACAGGTCCTAGGCTCAGTGGGTGTCCCATTTCCCATTTCCATTCACTTGGTGGATGTCTACTATGAGGTTCTAGGGACACAGTATTGCTCCTGACCTTGAGGAACTCCTAGTGAACAAACGGCCGAACCAGTTGTGCTGGTACAGAGGTGGGTGTGTGCAGGCTGGATGACTGAGCTCTACCCAAGCACTGGGCAGGGGAGAAAGGGTGTCTGCAGAGAGTACCGATGTGAAGAAGCATGAGGACAGCCCGATGCGCACAGCGCTTGGTGCCTTTGGATGCCATGGCCTTTCACTACTGAGTGTCCTGCATATCCTCTCTTCCCTGCCTCATTTAGCAGAGTTAACCTTCATGAAAGACCTAGGGACAACTGGATTCAAGTATTTTCATGGGACCTGGGATGGTGGCATGTGGGCAGTTCTATGATACCCTGGGCAAAGTCCAACCCCAGGACCTTTGCACAGCACAGCTCCTCCTCGTGGTAAGCTCCTTCTTTAGGCATCTGCACGTCTCATTCCCTTGCATCTGTTTCAGTGCTGCCTTCTCAGTGAACCTCCCTGACTACTTTGGCGGAAGCCCCTCATCAATCCACAGCCTTATTTTCTGCTCTGTTTTCCTCCAGAGCCCTTCTCATGGATGTAACTCACTTCCCATTTTCCTTCTAGAAGGCAAGGGCACTTCTGTACTTTGTGTCCTTGGAGCAGTACCTGGCACACAGTAGATAGTCCTACACACCTGCAGAGCACATCACAGAGAAGTGAATGCCGTGTGTGTGTGTGTGTGTGTGTGTGTGTGTGTGTGTGTGTTACTGGGGATTTAACCCATAGCCTTCACACTGAGATGTATCCCCAACCAGATATATAATTTCTGAGATAGAGTCTCCCTAAGTCACCAAGTTGCCCTGGCTGTGCTCAAACATGTGATCCTCAGCCTCCCAGATTGTACGCCATGATGCCCAGCTCTGATTCTTCTTCCTTCCTTCCTTCCTTCTCCTCTCCTCTCCTCCCCTCCCCTTCCCT